>VZRW01012161.1:73175-125433 GCA_013398125.1 Aegotheles bennettii
CGCCCGCGTCCCCGCTCCTCGCCCCCCAGCCCGGCACCGGCCGGGGGAGGAGCGGCGGCACCGGCACCCCCGGCGCGGTCGGGTGCGGGGTCCCCGCTGCTGCGGTGGCGGCTCCCAACCCGCCGGGACAAGCTGCAGCGGGACAGCCGAGTTCCCTGGGGACAGCGCTGGGCCGCGGGTGGGCAGCCCAGCCGCAAGCCTCTGCTGACGGAAAAACCTGCGGCTGGGGCGCTGGGAGCGCCGCACGCACTTCGGCGGGGAGCCCGGCAGGGAGGTGGAAAACAACTTGCCTGCCTCGGCAGCGCATTTGGAGGATCGCTTATGAACGGTGCCCTCTGACGGCGGCTCCCGGCTGTCCCTGGTGCGTGTGAAACGCCCCCGGTTTGCCCCGGGCACCTTCAGGAACCGCTGCGGTCTCCGGGGCTCCGTGTGCCGCTGCCCTGGGCTCACAGGGGGGCTGTGGGGAACAGTAACCGCAGTGTTCCTCAGCCGCTGTCCAGAAAGGCATTGCATTTATTAGGAAATAGTTTACCGGTGCTAAAATAAATCGCCCTGTCATTTTTTTGCCCTGTCCTTCGAGCTGTTACAGCGTTGCAGTTTTTAAGGGAGAACTGTGTTACCTTCCTCGTGTTTTACCCTCCCAGCTGCACAGAGCGTGACTGAGCCACACGTTCCCCCGCACGGTGAATCCAGAACTGCCTGGAGCCTCTCTAATCGTAAGACTGAGATTAAACATTTGGAGGATGCCAGTGTGGGAGCAAACGGTAGAGGATACCTGGCATCGTAAGCATGCACAGAAATCTCTGGAAACAAACTTTTGCCTCGTCCTAGCCGGCGTTGGCACTGTGTGCACTGTATATTTGTAGCTCTCTCTGGACTGTGTGTGGGAGGTGCAAACATTTAACCTTTGAGCTTTTGCAATTTCTATGATTCGAAAAGAAGTAATAGTATTAAACCCACTATAGAAACCTCTGTGTTTCAAGGCTGTTCCACAGCTCTTAATTTGTAAGACACGTTCCTGAACTGCAAAAATAATCTGTGCAGCAATTACCTAAAATGTTAACAGCTGAGTAGGTTGTGTGGCAGTTCAGAGTATTTCAGTGGTAAAGGTGAGGGATAATCACTATCATTAGGTAAGATTTACGACTGGTGTTCTTGTAGTTGTGTTAAATGTATATGTTTAAGGCCAGAAGGATTTGCTGTTCCTGCTGATGCTCATGGGACTTCTTCCTGGGGCCAGACTAGACGCTAAATGAATGGTGAACTTTTTGGACAAGACTGGTAGGAACTAAAGGCTTGTGGCTGGACCCTAAATGGGAAATAGTGCTGTGAACCTAAAGCTTTGGCAGGCTGGCTGTTTCCAATAAACGCAGAACAACTAAGCTTCGCTTTTCAGAGTATTTTAAATAGAGGTGTATGATTGAAAGAATGCATGTAATGTATTGTCTTAAAAAAAAGCCATATAGACAGGGACATCTTATGGTAGATATTTATTTGGGTGGGTTCATAACTGCCTGGCTTCCCAGAGACGCCACGTACTCAACCTCTGCAGAGATGTATGCCCAAAACATCTTAAGAAAAATAAGTACTTGTTTTATAATTAACAGTGGGTTAAGTGCTTGACTTGCATTTTCTTCAGTTATTTAATAATATTGGAATCTGGGTCTGTTTGCTTTGCTGAAAGAAAAATGTATGCTTTAATATCAGTGTATTGACTGTGTCTGTGCACGTTTTTCTCAGAAATAAGATATAATAACACAAGTTAGCATTTAACTACCAAGTATTGCATGCTGAGTTCAGATCATTGTTTGGGATTGTGGTAGCTAGGCAATCTTATACTTAAAAGTACAAGTATTTTATTTTTTTCCCTCTTCAGAAGGGTGACAATTAAATACGACTCCTTGGAAAGTAACTCAGCGTACTCTTAAATTAAAAACAGCATGCTAGATTGGAAATACAATACTCATGTATCCTGTGTGCTTGTATTTTTAACACTAACAAGCTCTTTTAAGAAAGTTTCTCACAATAAGTCCATAAACTTCTTGAAATGCAGTTGTTTATACTCCATTTTATAGAACTGGAGTTTCAGTCAGACCATGTGTTTTGCCACTCTCTTCGTAGTGTGATTTCTGATACCTGTTTCATTCAGGATCAGACACATGTTCTTACTGAGCTGATTTCAGAAAGCAGCAGATGTTTTCTCTATCTGTAGTAAACATTTTGTTCTGATTTCTCATATAATTCTTCCCCTCTTTGCCCCTCAGAGATACTCAAGTGGTCAAATCTGTTAGGAATTGTTACCTGCTGTGTCAGTGTGCCTGTACCATGATTATACTTGGATTTTATGGTCTCATTGATGCAGTATGCATTAGATACTGTGGTTTTCACTGTGTTGCTAGAAGCATGAAAGGGAATGATCACCTTACAGTCTCTTGTGCTGTTGATATGCCAGGATTTTAAATGAAGAAATAAAAGTGTATAGCTCATTGCTATCTATACATAAACCTTGTTATTAGTGTTTTAGGGTTTTTTTAGGACAGGGACTATTCTCTCAAACTTCTGTTGTGCATGTTATATGTAATAGACACTGTTTTCTAATAGCTTTTTTTGTGGCTGTGTATGGAAGTTCTCAGTAGACTTTTTATCCAGAAGAAACCCAAAGGAAAAAGGTGATGTGGAACTTTTTTTTGGCTAGCTCTTTTCTGGAGTTACCCAAATTGTGAGCTCAGTAAGAGGAGGAAATGCAGCACATGCAGGTCTTTCTCATCCTTTCCTCCTCTTCCCCCTCTCCCCCCCATGTGTGTGTAATTTAGACACTTGGATAGAGATGCTAATATAAATATGTACATTTTCTGGGGGGAAAGCAAGTCCCGGAGCATTGATACCGAAGCTTCCTGAAAGCGAACACTAGGTGTCACATTACCACAAACATCAGGGGCTTGCCTTTTCCCTATCTATCTTTTCAGGGTCAACATTTAATCGTGCCGTTTTCCTAAAACAGATGACCACCATTAATATTCCAAGCCAGTATTTTGGTAGGCTTGGACTGCTTTTAGTCATACTGTGTGTGACTGTAAGAAGTTTCAACTTTCCTATGTTTTTTATTGAAAGTTCTATCAGCACTAAGGTGGCGTGGATTTCAATATTATTTCCAAGATCTGTCTGCATCACAATACAAATCAATAGGATATATTTATTAATTGAAAGTTTTCCTCCCACACATTCAGTTTCTATTAAAACTTCTTGCTGGGCAAAAGCTGATTTCAGAAATTTTTGTTGGGAAGTCAACAGAATTGATCTGATTTGTGGGTAGGAAACAGGAGAAAACAGATGGCGGAGCTTCATGATAGGGAGGGGATGTCCATATATTCCTTTGTGTGAAGCCTAATAATTACGTTCCAGTGCAAATGTCATTGAGTTCCCACTAATTTGGGAAGATGTTTGTGTTTGGTTTTTTTCTCAAAAAATCTGTGAAATTAATAGTTTTGAGATCCTATTAAAGAAATTTACTAAGCACTTAATAAATACCAGAGTACGCAAATGTTTCACATTTCTTCACTTGGCTTCCTTACCATCACAAACCAAATCTGAATCCTGCTTCTACCTGGACATATCTCCATGAAAACAGTTACCAACCTGATAAAAAACATATTCAAGCTTATGGCTTTAACATCTTAATGGAAATAAGACTTGTGCCCACCTGCTGCTCTGAAAAACAATGTCTGATCTCAGAAAAAGAACAGTGTTGGCATTCTTTTTACACCTCAGATCCATGTTTCGTATTGTAAGCAATTTTTTTTCTGATGTTTTAAACATTCTGTGAGATGAATATAAATAGAATCACTTTCACTTGAGAGTGCAGAGACTGCCGAGAATAGAAATGGTAGCAGAGCTCAGCAGAAGGAACAGGGCATGACTGTGTTCCAACAAAACTGACACCTAATGCTGCTTGTCAGTGATATCATGACGATAGAGACAGCAAACACAAATCAGACTCATTTAGGTTGAAAGGGACCTTGGGAGGTCTGTGAGCCTAACCTTCACCTGAAAGCAGTGATCGTGTTGAATTCAGACTGAGTTGCTTAGGGCTTTTCCCACTGCAACTTTAAAACCTCCAAGGATGGAGACTGCACAACCTCTCTGGGCAACCTGCTCCCTGCTGGGTTGTTTTCACGGTGAAGCAGGGGGCTGATGTTAGCTTGCCCCCAAAGCTGCTGCTTCTTTAGGTTCAAGCAAACCCAGCTTATTCAGCCTCTCCTCACAGGGGAAGTGCTTCAACCCCCTGACAATTTTGGTGAGCATTGATTGGGCTTGTTCTCGTTTGCCAGTGTGTTTCTTGTATTGCTGGGCCCAGAACTGGATGCAGTTTAATGAGTGCCAAGTAAAGGGAAATGTTACATGGATTGCATCTCTGTTGCTGATGCTGTTTAGCCTTCATGGCTGGCAGAGTGCACTGGTGACTCTGGACAGCCTTCTGTCTACTAGGACAGAAGGTTCCCTGGTCCTTTTCAGTATTACTCTTTTTGGTTTTGTGTTTTCGATTTATGTTTTTTTCCCTGGTGTCTCAGAGTGAAATCCTAAGCAATGAAACTTAGTTTTTAAAAAACAGATGCCTGGTAAAAGTGCCTCTTCTTTTCCTCCATTAGTTAAGACAGAATGCATAAGTTAAGGGGAATTTGGCAGATTATTGAACTTGCTTTTTTGCGTGCTGTTTCACGTACCTTTTTTTTCCCACTAAAAGCAGGGAAAGGCTGACACTTCAGACTTTCATCTGAAGTTAAGATTAATTTACTGTAAAAACTGCATGTTAAAGTGAAGTACTTGGAACAATTTAGTGGATTTGCTCATCCTTCATATTACTGACGAAGCTGACAGTTAAAGCCAACAGAGGCCCAAGATTGTGCTTCACTCCAGACACCCTTTGTCAGTAACACTTGTTTAATAGAGATATGATCTAATTTTTTTTTGGTCTGTTGTCTTTGAAAAAGGCAGGCTGATTCTCCCATTTTGAACTCCTCTGTACCTACCTCCTCTGAACTTTCTGTCTGAGGAACAGTGTGATTCCAGCGTGAGCTGTCATGCCAGAACCCTTCTGCCACTCTTTATTTATGTATATCAGCAGGCAGATTTCTGTAATGAGATTTACTGACCCTCTAAAGGATATAACCTTGAAGAGCTGGAACCCTTTAGCACAATTTAATCAATATTATTTCATTTATCATCTCCTTGTGAAGTTCAGATTGTAATAGGGACAAAATGCATTTGTAGTATTTCAGAGAAGTTCCAGGCAGGGAAATCGATGCAAAATCTCAGTCGTTTTGTACTGTGTGTAAGAAAGCATAGCACATGCTCACACTGTACAATAAGTAAATCCATCAGCCTTACAATGCTTCCCTCCACCATGCCAAACATGCAGTACTGATTATGTCTGTTGTTTTGGGTTTTTGCCTTTTCACAGTTTATATAAGACTTCTTAGTCACTAGATGAATAAAAGGTGAAGAGAAACTTTTCCCCTGAACAGGCAAGTTCTATGTAATGTGATCTGCTGTGAAAACTGCATCTGGAGTAGCTTTTTTCTTAGGCAGTTATTATCCGCGCTATAAACGTACTTCTGAGCAGCTGAGTCTTGTAGCACTTCTTTGGTCTAAAGCAGTATTGACTTCCACACTTTACTTACAGAGATGTGTAGCAGAGAGGGGTTAATTGATTTGCTGAGGACCATGGAAGCAGTCTTATCCAGACAGAGATAACAACAAAGCCTTTTGGTGTCAAATCTTTATTATCAGCTCTTGATAAAGTTAAAGGCTTTTGCTGTCAAACCTTTGTTATCAGCTCTTGATGATTCTTACTTGCCACAAAATGGGAGTCTGGTGGTGGTACCTTTTGATGGAGATTCCCTTTTTATGACCAGTTTTTCAGGAGGGCTAACAACAAATGGGAAAAGTTCAAATGATGCAGAGTAGCTCAGCCTTCATTTTGTGATGGGCTGTTCTCACACAGCTGGTTGGAAATGCAGTGTGTTGGCTGCGCTCTGTGTGCTGGTGGACAGAGTTTCCTCAGTGCTGATACTCTGGTTCATACTACTAACAGTTGTTGACATCTGTCTGTATACTGGATAAATTTTTTAAGTAGTGTACTGAGTTTCAGAGTACACTGTGAAGTGGGTGAGCATTATTGTTTCTACTTTACCAGTGGAAAAGCTGAAGAAAAGAGGGTTTAATTGAAGTTGTTTTGGAGTTTTGTTTGTTTGTTTGTTTTTAATTTGGATTGAGTAAATTGTCTTTCAGTACTTTGCATTTGCTGAATACATGATGAAACTTACCCCAAAATTAGATAGATAATGTTTTTTGGTTTTAAACTTTTCTTTCATATCTCCATTAGATTATTTTTTTAAATTTTTTTGGAGGGCTGAAGTCATGCACTGTCCTGTCCCATCCAATAATCGATGCAGACTTCTTTGGAGAATACTAATTCATCTAATTTAGGAGCACAAGCAGCTTCTGCTACTCATATAATTAAGTAATAATATATTTAGCATCACCAAGAATATGGATATATTATATAGCTTATATAATAACTAATATGTAACATGAAAAATACAGAAGGAGGAGCATACACATTCAAAACAGTACTAAATAATATGGGAGATAGTAATGAATATGTGTTTTGTTTCCTCTATAGAAGCTGTCTTTTTCCTCTAAGTGTATGTAAAACTATTAAGTTTATTGGAGGAAAAGTGTCAGGAGAACTGATCTCATATTGGATTCTGGAGATCCCTTCCAACCATAATGATTCTATGATTCTATCACAAGGACACACGCATATTTGAAAACTCTTTGTCACAAGTGTGTGTTGCCATCTTCCTTTCCAGCAAAGCCTATTCAATCAGCAAGCAAAGAGATTTTTTTATTTGTTTCAGTGGCTGCAGCTAAGATGTAGATACTACAAGGTAATTCATAGGCAGATATCTTTCAATACAAACTAACAATATTAAGTCATTTTTTCAGAAAGGCTTAGGGAATTACTCATATGTGTTGTTGTCTTAATAAAATGCAAGTTTCTTCTATAGCAGTAAAATATTCTACTCTATTCAAGCAGGCATTAGAATCTAATACGTTGTGTCTTTTCTTCTATTTTTTTCAACGTATCCTGCTATCTTACACAGCATTTTTGTAAATGTAGCATTTAGATGTTCTTTGGCCACCCTTCACGAGCCCTGATGGAACGGCGATGTATGGATATACAGTGATCACAGAATCACAGAATCACAGAATTCTAGGGGTTGGAAGGGACCTTGAAGGATCATCTAGTCCAACCCCCCTGCCAGAGCAGGGTCACCTAGAGTACATCACACAGGAACACATCCAGGCGGGTTTTGAATGTCTCCAGTGAAGGAGACTCCATAACCTCTCTGGGCAGCCTGTTCCAGTGCTCTGTCACTCTCACAGTCAAGAAGTTCTTCCTGATACTCACATGGAACCTCCTATGCTCCAGTTTGCAACCATTGCCCCTTGTCCTATCATTGGTCATTACTGTAAAAAGCTTTGCTCCATCGTCCTGACACTCACCCTTTACATATTTGTAAACATGGATGAGGTCACCCCTCAGTCTCCTTTTCTCCAAGCTAAAGAGACCCAGCTCCCTCAGCCTTTCCTCATAAGGGAGATGTTCCACTCCCTTCATCATCTTAGTAGCTCTGTGCTGGACTCTCTCAAGCAGTTCCCTGTCCTTCTTGAACTGTGGGGCCCAGAACTGGACACAATACTCCAGGTGTGGCCTCACCAAGGCAGAATAGAGGGGGAGGAGAACCTCTCTCGACCTACTAACCACCCCCTTTCTAATGCACCCCAGGATGCCATTGGCCTTCTTGGCCACAAGGGCACATTGCTGGCTCATGGTCATCTTCCTGTCTGTGTGCTCCTTTTCAGAATGCAGTTGAAGCGTGAGTAAGCACGCATTGCCAATTCAGTCTGACAGTCTTGTTTTGTGATGTAGCTACTGCTTTTTATAAAATCTTTTCCTTTTCTAGTTTTGAATTGTCAGTGTAGTTATCAGTTGCATCACCACACTGTTGTATGCAACTATTTATTGTACTTTTCATTTAAAAGATGAATTAATTACTAAGGCATCTGGTGTGTCATATGCTGCATATGCTGGATGTGAAGAACGGTCTTTTTCAAATAATAAGAGAAAAATGACATTACATAAAAGAATTAGACTTTGTAGTGTGCTTTTAAGAGTAACTTTACTGTACTAAGATCTCCAAGTCTGTTACTTAGGATTTTGTGATCATTAAAGGAATCACGGGATCAAGTGTGCGTACCTGTATAAATCTGTATTTGTATTATGTGAACAATATAGTGGAAAAAATACAATATTTTCTGATGAAAACTTTGTTACACATGGGCTAGTTATATGATACTTCTTCCAAATGATGATCACAGAATGGGTTGTGGTTAGTTCCCTTTACAATTCATAAGGCAAGAAATTTTTATTCTTACTGTATATAGAAATGAGCTATCCTCCAAGTTCATCAAACAGTAAACGAAGACCTTCTCAGTCTCCATATAACCTGTAGGTAGTAGATACACTTCAACCCCCTGTATCTAATTCCACAAAAACCTCCAATTTCCTCTGTATACTTAAGACAAACTTCACACTTATTTTACATTAGAAAATTACTGAATCTACCCTAACCAAAATTACCAACTGACACCAGTTTAAGGTTGATTTACCAATTTGTTACATGGTGTCATCTCCAAGGGAAGGATGGCAGAAATTGGATATGGGCCAATTTATTCACTGTTTACAGTTATACATCTTTGCTCCCAATGAGGTGAAATTCGATATGTATCACCCTTTTCACTTATAAAGTTTCAGAAGATTAAGCTTAAATCTATCCAGTGTATCTTCTATTTTTTAAAAAAAATGATTAATTTCTTCATTGAAATTAGATCTCCACATGTTTAACAGCTGTGGGTTTTTTTATTTGTTAAATGGGACATTAACAAAAACATGGCACTGTCACTACTCAGTTTAAGCAATCAGGGTTGGAGATGTAACAGGATGCATTGGTCTCACAGGACTTTCAAAAGCAACGTAGTGTTTTCAGAAATCATACAACAAGAAAGCAGTCTACTTTAAGCATATCTAGTTTAGAAATATGTGGATACTCCTAAAGGTAGGTAGTCCAGGAAGCAAGTTGGAAGTCTGAATTGTCAAAATGCTGCCACAGCAACCTAGAGGTGAGAATTAATTAACTGAAGTTGTTTAGATCTGGTTTGCGCACACAACCCCCAGAGAGCTTTCTATTGTTTATGACAGTCAGACAATATAAATTATAGCTTGAAAGAACGCTTCCGTCTCCTGACTTTTGCTACCTGTAATTGAACCCTTAGAGTAAGAAAACAAAAATTAGATTTGTAATTCTTGCCAAGGGCAATCTTATAGCAGTGGGAACCATCTGTGACTAGTACCCTCAAGAATGTTTCTTTCACATGTCAGGAAAGAGGAAAGAATGGGTAATGTTTTACTGACTCCAAGTTGGGAAAAAAACCAAACCAACCACAATTTCACAACCTGACTCGATTTCGTTTTTGTCACATCTTCATTTTTTAGTTTATTATGTGACTAATTGTGCTTATGTACTGTTGTGCTTATATACCCCTCTACTTCTGTACTTCCCTCATTTCTGCTTCATCTTTATAGTTCTTGCTTTATCCCTAAACAAAAATAAAATCACGCTTTCTCATTAGGCAAACATGTACTGTTTGTAGATGCTCCATTTCACAATGTATTGCATCAGTTGACAAGAAGTTAACAAAAATTAAGAGAGGAGATTTTTGTTTTTAAAAAGAACAGAAACTTTATAGGGTAGTTATTAAAGGGTATGGTTGTGAAAGGAGTGAGTAGTCAGATAGGTTTACCTAGACTTCAGGGAGCACTGGGTTGTTTTTTCTGGGTTACTTTTATATGTGTGTAGTAGGGAAAGTCCATACTTAAGCCTCTGCTATCTCTGTTTCTTCTTTTCAGCTCTCAGCAGTTTAAAAAACTTTCGTGAATGTCAGTAAGGTTGACTTAATGTCTGTTGGCTGTAGTTTTCATAGCTAAATATAATTAAATGTAGTAAACCTGCTCGAACTGACTGTAATTCTCATAATTCTAGCATCATTTTAATCTCACCAGGGTCAATCTGATTCTGTTCCACAAAACCATCTTGCTTCATAAATTTATAACATTAAATGAAGACTTCATCTTTTACTTTTTTTTTTTTATTTTCCCTCTCTATTAGTCTAATATGTGATTCATTGCTGAGTGCCACAAAGGAAGTGCAAAGAGTACTTTATGTATATTTTTTAAGCAATTAGTGTTAGGGCTGTCTGCTCTGGGAGAACTATAAAAATATTTTTATATTTTGAAAATTGGCTCCAGACTATGCTGCCTTACAAAAGTTATGACTTAGCTCAGCATATCTGGCAGAAGTAAAATAAATAAAACTAAAACAAACCCACTAACCTGT
This sequence comes from Aegotheles bennettii, assembly GCA_013398125.1. Lineage (NCBI taxonomy): Eukaryota > Metazoa > Chordata > Aves > Caprimulgiformes > Aegothelidae > Aegotheles > Aegotheles bennettii. The sequence continues at coordinate 83,696 of VZRW01012161.1, forward strand.
TGTCATGGTTTATGGCACTGAGGTGTGAGATGAACATAATGCAGTTCTATAAATTCCTTTTGGATGGATTTTAGAAGTGGCAAAAAGTAGATAGTTTTGTGGAACATCATTGTGTTTCAAGTATTTCTGTGAAACTTTGGGAAACAAGACCAGCCAAGAGAGTATCATCAACATAGATTGAAAAAACTCTTGTCCTAGGGAGAAAGGATCTTTTCTGTTTAAATTAAGTATTCAAAACATTCTGCAAAATGAAACATGAGGAAACATTATTTAGGGTTTTTAGAAAAATTATTTAGGGTTTTTAGAACAGTTTTTCTCTGTAACTAACTTGTCTGAGTATAATCTCTGCTTTTATTTGTGGTGTTGATGTTTCTTCAGGAGGGCTCCTGCTCACTGAGAGCTAATTCTCTTTCATATATTTAATTGGATGTGACTTAAAGGAACAATCCAAGCAGTAGTCTATGTTCTTTATATATCTGCAAGAAACACTAGAAAGTATTTAAATATAATGGAAAATTGTTGTCTTGAACACTATTGCACAGAATAAAGATTTAGATATACTAATTGTAAATTGAAATCTAAATAGTCTGTCATCAGTTTGCTTGATATTTCCAGGCCAGATACCGTGTGGAGCTAATTTCATGTTCTTATGTGAAATGAAGGTGCTTTCGCTAATGAGCTTTACAGATACTTGTTATGACTGTTTCAGTTAGCTGGAACCTAACAATGTGTCTTAGTTTTTCAAGGCTTAATAGTCTTCCAGCTTCTCCACTGGTGGTACAGGGTAACCTATGATTTAGAGGTACATCCATACCTCAAGGTCTAGGAGTTCCGTTGGATGTGGTCAAGTAACTGCTGTAGAGACAGAGTAATACTCCATTCAGGTCATACCCTTCTGAAGATAGATTTTTATATCCTTTCCCTTCTGTAGGTGGGAATTCCTGGCTACTGATCATGGCATAGCTCCAAGCACTAAAATACATTTATCATAGTTAAACTGTTAGCATTTTCCTTAACATGATTTTGTCCTAGGCTAATCATCAGTCTTCCAGACAATATCAAGGCTGTGATTTGGGACCATTCCCGTTGGCAGCACGATTGTGGTTCACATCTTCATGGATGGCCAAAGTGCTTAGATTCACTGATACGAGTTGTTCCAGCTGATGTCCAGGCCCTCAGCTGTGTTATTTGCTAGTATAGATGCTATCACTTAGAGTTGTCCTCTTTGCTGTCCTGTTTGTCAGTGATACTAATCTGATGTGCTCAGAAGTGTTTGAGACTTGCTGACCTTTTCACTCAGGGGAATTTACCACCAGTGAGCTGAGTAAAGGACATGGTTTGTTTTATTTTTTCAAAACAAAAAAATACTTAGTGACTTTGTGGATTGCAGAACGAAGGATAAAACGGTGATGGAAAATATTAAATTCCAAAGAGTCTTTATTTCATTCTAGGACATGTACATTAATTTACTGTGGAATAAGGAGATAGTTTTCAGGTGAATCTCATTATCATCTGTATTTATTGCCATGTGGTCTGTGTTGTAAGGTGGTTTGGATGGCACCAAAGGCACATCCTATGTTGATAAGTAGTGCATCTGAATATGAGTAGATGTGTGGAGTAAGATAGAGGACTGAACATTCATGCTATATGAATCTGGGTTTTTATTTCAGATTAACTCTAGCCTAATCCTGTGGACTGAATGCCCATTAGTGGTTGGGCTCTGTAAGTTTGCCCCTGGAGCATACCTCCAGCTTGTGTGCTCTGAGACCAAGCTAAATGCAGATTACAGCATGAGAAGTGGGAATGACTGGGGAAGGTTTGCATCAAAAATCTACTGCTAGTGTGAACTAAAATGCTGACACAGCAGCATCCAAGCTGAATGCCTTTCAGGTGGAACTAAACTGAAAGATGTTTTGCAGATGCACCTAATTGCAGCCACTAATAAGGGTCCAATCCATGGGACCATGCTATATCAAGTCCAAAGTAAAACCTCCCCAAAATGCCCATGGTAGGAGTGTTGCGTCGTTGACAAAAGCAGTTTTGCTCTGCAGATCTACTTCTTTTGTAACACATTACTAGTCTGTCTGGATATAAACTCAATAAATTTGTTTCTGTGTTTTTATGTTCCAAATGTGATTAAAAGATGCAGCCTTCTTATTATCTGTGCTCTCTCTCCCTCTGTCTCCAGTAGTATACAGATGAGGAAAGGACCTGTCTCTTCCTTGCCTTCCACCACTAAATTCCCGTTTTGCTTAGAGAATTTAGGCTCTAGCGTAATGTGTAGCACTGTAGTTCAGGCTGAAAGAATAAACGTTGGCAGCTCTTTCTCTTCCTTCTTCTTAGTACTCCTTTCCAATTTTCTTACATTTGAGAGGCTATAATTTGGGGTATTATTCCCAGATGTGCTATGAAATGTAAGATGGAAATATTCCCTCAATTTGCAAATTCCCTTAGTTGCACAAACTGAGGAACTCCGTAGAGGAAAGAACTTGTGCTGCTTGTTTTGGTCGTCTCCTACATGGACTGAAGAGTGCTCGTCTTTCCTTGGTTCTTTTCAGAAGTGAGGCAGAACAGATTAGTGAAGAATATTCCAGACAGTAGACATGGGTAATTTTTGAGACATGCAAAACACCCTCTTACTTGCTAGGAGAAATTATTCTTCCTATTAATTAATCAGGAGAAGTGAGGAAACAAACTAAAGATCGAGGGGAGATTAGAGTTAAAAAAATCTTTTGAAAAGAATATTTCAGGTACCTTAATTCTGGTTTAAAGCATCCCTGAACGAGAGATAACACTTATAACTTAGCAGTAATGTAGGGCTTTTTCTGCCAACAAAAAGCAATATATAAATGTGACTGCAGTTCCCAGTGCTGCTAATGACTTAATTACTAGTTATCCTCAGTTCCTGTTGCAGGTTGCCAGGTCTTGCCAGTATCTCGACTGATTGCAGTGCTAATGAAAAGAAGTAAGTATATGACATGAAGTTTTCTCATTATGGATCAGCCAAATGGCAGGAGAAAGAACTTTTCTGATTTGATCAATCTTAAGGAGAATATACATTCTTCCTGTATTACCTGAGTCTGTTTATAAACGTTCCTTACTATTTTGTCAGGTTTGATACTGTATTTTGGCTGGCATTTTGCTCTACTTGCCTTGCTTGTGTACTGTGGGACTGTGCTCCTGATGGGTAAGGGCACTGCCCCTGCCTGCCTGATGGTCACCCTGAGCTCCCTGCTTACCTTCCTTGGTGGAGCAACACACTCTTGCTACTCCCTGGAACCTGGAGCCCCAAGCTGATCAGATCAGACTGAGTTGATTAATCTGCATTTCTCCACTCCTTTGGCTTTTACTCTTCTTTTTTTTTTTCCTGCAGTTGAAGTTTGCTGTTACTTCATTTGGTCTTTGCAGCAGGATATTTGTTCTTTGCAGCAGCTTTCTGTGTATATGAAGACTGTCAATACATCTTCTGTAGTATAAGCAGCATCAATCCCCTGACTCTTTGAATCATACATTTTCTTTGCTATTGACTTTTTTCAGTTGGCCCATATCTGTCTGTAAAAATTGTTTATGAGACTCTAACCATGGCCTGGTCAATATACTGAATCAACCAGGATTACTGTAGATGTATCTCATAAGTACATATCCTGGAGTGTTAAATAGATGATTGACATGTTCAGCTTGTGATTTTCCTTAATCCTCCAATTTCTTTTATTAAAAAAAAGGTTCTAATGTTTTTATAGCTGTTTCTGTTAAAATGGGTTTGTGTGCTTGACTCAGGTACATTGTTGTCTTTTAGTGTCCAGATTTACAGCCTTTTTGATGGCAGAATCCCTTTATATGATTGCAAAGTGAGCACTATTCTGTGGATAATCACCATATTCTGGGTATGGTGATTCAGGTTGACAACTGAATTGACCATAACAAAGTTTAGATACTTGTTTAAACATTAGTTCTTTTTATAGCAGTGATAATCAGTTTAAATATTTGAGTTGGAGCTACTTGTGTGATTTCTGTATAGCATGTTCTATAGAGAGTATTCAGAGATATACACAGCAACCAAGTCCACAGATCTGCTGCCACTCGTTTGCTTGGTATATGGGGGAGTAACAGGATTATTAATTGCTGTTGAGTTTATTTCATAAATTGAATGGGAGAATTATTCTGCTTAAATTGCTGTTTAATTTTTCTGGAGCAAACTAGACTGGGGAATTTGTGATCTGGAGCAAACTAGACTGGGGAATCAGAAACCTTTCAGGAATGGTATGCTATATAGTATGCTGCTTATACTCACAGGTATGTATGTGTGTATATTTTGTTTTTCTGCTTTGCCAGGCTGGAGCTAAGTTTCCGTTGGAGCTGGGAGAGTCTGCCTCTTAAAAGTAAAATGTCTGAAATATCTAGGTAGTATGTGAAATCATGATTACCAGATCTAAAGTTCAAGTTTAGATTTGGTGGAATCTCCATCCTTAGGGATGCACAGTCATCTGAGCAATCTGTTCCTATCCGGTTTCATGTCAAAGGTCTTTTTCATTCATTTTAATTATAATTCTCGTAATTATTTCTAAATATAATAAAATGAAGAAACACAAGTAGATGAAGACCACCTTTCCAAAGCTGAATTGTTTGTTCTATCACTCGCTGTCTTCTCTAAAGGAAGAAATCTGTAGAAGAGTACAATTTTGAGTGTTATGGGAAGTTCTTCACTCTCTCTTCTACTCCAGAGGTTTTTGACTATTATTTTATGAGGGAGAATAAAGGAAGCCTCAGTTACAAACATTTTTCAGAGTATATTACATAAAGATTTGGCCATGACATTTGTCTTGATCAAGGAAACGTCTGGATGTAAGTGATTTAAGATCTTAATGTGTCTACATTTTCATAAACAAAGAGAATTATGTTCTGTCTTGCTGTGACTTTATTTTTTTTTTACATAAGATTACTTTTATAATGATGAAATCTTTAGCTAATTAGGTACAACCATCTCTCCAGCCAGACTGGAGTGACAAACCTCCTCCATGAGCAAGAATGTCCATCAGAATACTCAGGATGTCAAGTAGATTTAGCAGGATAAGAGCTTTGTTAAACAGGGAACTCATGACTAATCTTCATTGCAAAAATGCAGCAAAGACGGACTGCAAAGGAGGAATTTAGAAACATTGCATGGTTGTGTGGGAATGGTGTCAAGACAGTCAAAGCTCAGCTGGAGTTAAAACTTGCAGGGACACTGAGGGCAACAAGAGCTTCTATTACTATATTTGTAATAGAAGGCAGAACAAAGGAAATGTGGGTCTGTTGCTGAATGGGGCAGGTAAAGGGGACACAGTGAACAGAAAGTTGAGGTACTTGATGCCTTCTTTGTCTTAGTCTTCAGATATCTGATTTTTGGGTTAGTCTACTACTGAGAACTACCAGTAGTGGGTGAGGATCAAAGCAGAGTTTCCTTGCAAGAAGTCCATGGGACCCAATGGGCTGTATCCAAGCGTGCTGAGAGCACTGGCTGATGTCCTTACAAGGCCACTCTCTATCATCCCCGAGAAATCATAAACATTAGGGGAGCTCCCAGATGAGTAGAGAAGGGCAGATGTTGCACCCATCTTTAAAACAGGCCTAAAGTGAGATGTGAGGAGGTACAAGCTGGTAGCCACACTTTGGGCCCTTGCTATATCATGGTGTGAGTCCTCTTGGAACGTGTGAAGGAGAATTCATGGGCACATGAAGGAGAAGGTGATTGTGAACAGTCAGTGTGGACACAGCAAGAGGAAATCATGCCTGACCAACCTGACTGCCTTCTACAATAAAATGATGGGATCTCTGTATAAGGGTTGAACAGCAGATACTGTTTACCTGTACTTTAGTAAGGCTTTGAAACTGTCTTCCACAGTATTCTTGTATCAAGGATGCAGGTATGTTGTGGTCTGGATGGATGGACAACCCTGTGGGTGAGAAACAAACTGGAGTCTGAGGGTAGTGGTTATGGGTCAAACTCTACCTGTCATAGCTGACCCTGCTTTCAGCAGGAGGCTGCACTAGACACCTTCTGGAGGACCCTTCCTTCAATCATACTGTGATCTAGTGAGTCTGTGGTGCTTCCAAGAAGTGAAATGTAACTAAAGTAACCTGGATGTAATTACAGAGTAAGTATCCAGTACTTCCTTTTCAGGTAATGTACTAATTAGTGTAACGATGTTCGACTTTGGTCAGTGAAAAAAAATTTGTCATCTTATGTTAAAGTTCTTGCTCCTTCAAAGATGCTGGAAATAAAATTAAATAGGAATTTTTATTTTCACATCAGCAATTTAAATTAATTTATTAAAGATGTATTACTGGGGACAGATACAACTACATTTCAAATTCAAACCCAGCTTTGATGCAGCAGTTTTTAATTACATAGTATCAGATCTTTTAAAACAGTAGCTGAGAAGATGATACAAACGTGTGGTGCTGTTCAGGATTTTTGTTATAATAGAACTACTCAAATCATGAGCCACCTGAACAGAACTTGAAAACTCAACTTTTTTGAGTTGAACCAGGACAAAAAAACCCCACAAAACCAAGAAAACTGATTTATAACCACTGAGGGGAATTTTATGCATTTAAAAAGCTGAAAAACTTAACTAATTAAAACATGCAGATATAACAGAAAGAAGTGGACTGAGCAAAATGCAGAGGGGAAATAGTAGAAGAGAACAAGAAGCGAGACGTGTTCATTACTTTCAGCAAAACTTTTTTTTCTTCTGCAGCTGTGGTTGTCTTGATTTTTCTGGTTATAACTGAAATATTTTATTTATCTCAAGCAGTAAAAAAACTAAGCAAATCTTTTCTATATCAAATGTTATGTGGAAATATGAGTGAATAACATCTGCAGTTATTTCACAACTTACACTAACAACTAAAGCTTAATTATTTCTTTTTTAATTTTCTTCCTTATATTACCAATTGCTCCACATGGATTATTACACTTTTGTGGCAGTAACTTTAGATCCACTGGATCTCATTAATAAACGCATTTCCGTGGGATGCATTAACTTCAGTGAGAGTGCACAGTATATAAATCCATATGAATTTTTGTAACTAAGTTGTCAGAGTTAGATCTGATTCTTATTTTCCCGTGCATATGCATATTTTGTTTCTTTCCTGCCTGCCTTACCCCTCAGTAGTTCTGGAGATTTAGAGAGCCAGATTGTGCTTTGCATTTATGAAGAATTTCAGAGAACATGCTTTCATGTTTCATGAAGCATAGATTTCATCTGTAATGCATATGAAGACTAACTAAATGTAAATACCTTGAAGAAATGTATGGGAACAGTTTCTTTTCTGGGCTACTTAGTCCAGAGCATAGAAGTAAACAAATCCCAACAAATTCTGAGAAGTTGCTTTTGTGCAATTCAGATCTTTACCTGAAATTACTCATAATTTCAGAAAGAAAAAGAAATATTTTTTACTATTGTAATTGATGATACTTAATGCTTAGCATGTCTAGAGGTTTTCTTTTATTTGATATGGATTTTACAAAACCCATTAGTTTCATATATTAAATATATAGTGAAAACTTGTTTGTGTGATCATTATATTCCAGTAATCTGTAAGTGTAAGAATTAAAATAGCCATTCTTCCTGTTTCAGGGGACTGTTTTAAATGTTCTACAAAGTTCTTCCCTCCTGTAAATCCTAGCTGAGAAAGAAATTGTGGATGGTCGTAACATTTTTAGGGTAATTTTAGTATGTTTTTCTGAACCAGGAAGAAAGATGGTGCTGTGTAGATTTGGGTGGAAAACTGGGTTTTAGAGATTCTAAGCGTAGATGTGAGCCATCAGAACGTGGATCCCAATTGGCTGAGGAGAGCAATGACAGTAGGTTTATGTTGGGCTTGGTGACCTGTTCATTTGAATGTTGCATCTTCGTAACCTGAAGTGTAAAACTGAGGATATATACAAGTATTGTTTCTTACTATTTGGCATTCCTCTAACTTTCCATAACAGCTATTGACTTTTCTAAACTCGCTGTTTGAGGTGGGCTCATACTCAAAGTTAGGCGATTCACTAGCTAGTTTTGCGGGTTTTTAATATAATTTGTATTTTTAAATTTGATTGAAAATGCCAGATATTTTTCATACATTTTGGCTAGACTCTAGCCAAAATAAACTATTCCTTGTGTTTATAAGCACAAGATAAATATTTATTAGTGTTCAAAAGCTCTGAACTGAAAACAGATTTTGAGCCATTTGAGGTAGTCAGTGACCACCAGTGTTGGTCTTGGTTAACTATCCGTTCCTTTGTTGACATGCATAGCTTGACTCCCAATGGCTCCATACTCTTGGGTATTAGATGAAGTCCTTCTGTGTTGATCACTAGAAAATGGAGCTTTACACAAATGTGTAACTTGGTTTTGCATTCGAAGAAGTTTGTCTGGCCAGTGTCCAAGAGTGCCTATTTACTGATGTCAAACTTAGCACTTTCCAAACCACAGTAAACCCCAATTTTAGCACTGCATTCTAGATTCAATATGCATTTTGACTCTTGCATTTGAAAATGGTAACTGTGTGTCGGTTCATAGAGCAGGTCAAACACTATCAGATATATGTATTGTGGGAAGTCAAAGCAAGTTCTGTTTATTTCAGTTTGGTTTACGTAATAAGTTTCTTTTGGTCCACTAATGTGGTGCAGACAATGACACAAATCTTTTCTATTTTGGCTATTGCACAGACCTACTTCTGTGATGTCATTTTTAGTAATTGGGTTATTGAATGACTATAATAGTTATCAAGAATTGAAGTAATAGATATAGGCAGAGTAATTTCATGCTTTTCAGATGAGATTATATTACATTTAGGGTAGGTCACAAATGGCTTCATGACTTCAACAATTTTAATTAACTTTAATATCTAAGAAGAAAAAAGAACCTTGCTAAATTGTCAGTCCTTGTAACTTGGGTTGTTATTTTACAGCTAGCAGTTTTCTATGCTAAAGATTTTATCTTTTATTTTTTTTGACATGTTTGCTTTTCATGGTCTCTTCAAAATGTTATTCTGGGCTGTCCTTGAAACTGAAGCGGGTGATCTGCTGGACCAAGATCGATTCTTTGCCAACCTGCCAATCACTTTTCACTTTGTTTTGTCTGTCAAAGCCATTTAACGTGTGGCCTGAGATCTCTGTTCTAAAATTTGAGTTTTAAGGTTAAATACCAGGCTTCATAATCCCTCTCCAAAACCACAGAAACTTGCTCAAAGGCAGTGCTTGTGAAGTAGGGAGTGTGGTGCTTGTCACTGCTGTAGTACTAGTTATTGTCCCTCCTAACTTCTTTCCCTCTAAATTAACGTATGCATGCCACTAAATATTTTCACAGTTCTAACTTTGTTTCTTCTAGACTTCTGTGTCATTTACTTAAATCACTAAGTCATGCAGGAAATGTCTTCCCAGCATGGCAGAAGCCTGGAGAGATACTCATTTTAAGCACGACCCAGCTCTGTGCTGTAATGGATGTGCCATGCTGGCACAGGTTAGCCTAGTTGTGGTGAAATAATTTAATTTTTACAATTAGTGCGCTGTTGTGAATAGAGCTTACTTTAAGGCTGAGAGAAAGAGCAGCATGTAAAATCTAAGTTACAGTATGGCATTTCACAAAGCCCTTGTGCTTTCAAAATGAGAAGCAATGTGTTTTGGCAGTGGGAGCTGAGCATCTGAACCTTGAGGGCACCACTGGGCTGCAGTGTCCCTGCCTAAGGCTGAGAAGCCCCATATGAGCTCAGCACATCATCCTCCATCCTCACCTGACCCATGCTGGTACCAGCTGCTGCCAGCTTTCTTCCTGACTTTTTTGGGTTTCTTGGCTTGGCCTTGGCTTGCACCTTTGCCTGATGCTTGGTGGTCTGTTGCCAAGATCACCCTTACTGCTGGCTTGTCTCCCCCTGAGAGGACCCTCCTCCTGCTGCTCCCTGACACCAAGTGCCCACCATGCAGGAGCTGACTCTGGCCACCTGCCAATGCTTCAGTGATTGTCTGAGGCTGTGTTTCGTCCTGTACCAGCTGGTAGTTTTCCTCAGATAATGCATAGAGTGGGATACATGGCGAGTAAGTACTGTTGGTTTTGTTTACGTGCATAGAAAATATATGCAAAAAAATACAACTGAAAGGATGTTATTTCCTGCTCCAAATTGCATTATATTCTCCAAAGTTGGGAATTTCAATAAAGTAAGAAAAGAAGTGAAGGTTTATAACAAGAAGCTTTATTAAATACACTACAAGTCAAGTAATCTTTGAGGAGGCTATTTGCTATAGCGCTTCTCGCGGTCATTATTACTGACTAAACAAAATAATGCAGATTGTAATAACAAGTAATTTTTGTAATCTAATGAAACCATTTCCATTCTGGAATGTTTTTCTTCTGGAATTTATGGACAACCCATTATCATTTTGGCAAGACAGATTTATTATTTCTGGCTCCTCTGATAGGTGTCATGTTTCAAGTGATAATGAGTCTGTAACCTCACTTGGCAGTCTGTTTAATGATCTGGTGACTGTAATTTTTTTCCTCTGGTGGGGATGCTAATGTACCCTACTGCAGCTTGAAGTGTTGCCTCTTGTTCTGTCATTAAGAACAAATGAAAATAATTTATTCTGATTTTCTTTCAAATCTGTGATGATAAGCTATAAAGTAGTTGTTAACTTTACCATCAGAATTTTCTTTCTAATGTGTCTGTTCTGTCCAGAAAAGGGTGTGATAAAATGACAACAGTAGTTGGAGATAAGGAGTCAAACAAGGAATATTTCATTTTTGTGTTTCCATAGAGAAGTGATATTTCTAATTGCAAACCCCCTGTATTCCAGAGGAAGCTTGACCGAAACCCAGGAGAAAGCAACCTGTATGTTTGGGGTTTTTTTCTCATTTAATTAATGGAAATTGGTATTAATTGAAATTTTCAAATAATACACTTTGATCATTTCAAGTTGTTTATGTAGACAATAACTCTTCAAATGGAAAATTTGCAAGTTTGTGAAATCAGTTGGGACATAACAAGTGCGGACGAGAAGAGTTAGGGCAAATACAGGTTAGTGTTTGGTTTTCATGGGAACCCAAAGTTAGTGTTGCAGCTGAGGACAGTCTTATAATGTGTAATCTTACTATTTTTAGCAGGAATTTCCTTCTGAAACCTAGTAATATCAGTGACAAGGTTGTATTACTAACTACCCTCCCACCAAGATGAACAGCAACTACAGTGTATGCTCGTAGGTTCTTTTCAGACTTCTCTTCTAAGTCTATCTTGTGACTCAAAGGGCATCCACATTTGCACTGGACTGACAGATGTTCCTCAGCACCCTACAGATGTAGTGCAAAAATCTTGAATCCGAGGCCACAACTATTCCATGTGATTGCAGTGCCTGACTGTCACTTAGCAGCGTAGAGGTCCCAAAAAAGTCTCACTGGGTAGTAAAATAATTGTTTTATTCTGTGTGTGGGAGCTACACAGTCCTCATTTTAAAGTTAATTAATACTTTGACATCAGTTACATGTAAGTATGAATGTTTCCTGTAGTTGATCATACAACTTTGTTATGCTGAGCATGTAAGTGTTTTTCATAACCTCCTGTGACCAATGAAACTGGGTTGAACAATCAACCAAAGTATTTTTCTATCTTCCTATTGTCAGACTCATAAGGCTTTAATATTGAAATAAAGAGAAGAAAGTAGGAAACGAGCTACAGTGGAGGAAAACTTGAAGCTACTCCTCAGTATTTTTGCAATAAGTGACAAATTAAGGGATTATATCTGATTTTTTAAGAGTGCATTTTATATTAGCGTGGCTCTGCAGTCATGGTGTGATTAAAAGCTGAAGACTACAGCCAGTGCTGAGCATGCAAAACATGTCTAGCACAAATAAGTGCCAACTGGTGGTTCTGTGATGACACTGAGTTGAGGATTTCAGGATTACTGTCCCACATGTTGAATGTAAAAAGCCAACACAGAAAGGAATCTGATTAAATAGGTGCAGGTATATTAAATTCACCTGAGAGAAGTCCTGTGATATTCCTTCAGGGAAGGCAATTAAAAACTGAGAAGGCATTCAGAGCTGGATGTTTGTGTAGACCTTTATTCTGCTTCCTTCCAACTGTTTACCTCTACATTACAGCATTGTAGGATACTACTATCTGTATTAAGATTCAATTCACATTAACGCTTTTATCTTTTTCCTGTTGTTCAGTATAAGGCAGTAGATGTGGTCTCCTCATTTGGTTGAGGAGAGACTTTTCTCGACTTCTGACTCTGGAGAGGGTCAGCAGCTCTGCAGTTTTGCTCAGTGTGTGTACCTCTGTGTATCCACCCACCCCCTTGAACAGCCTTGTTCTTTGTTGTTTCACTTGCTGCTTTTGGCCATATCACACGTTCAGTTTGCAGCTGCCTGGGAAAGGCTGGCATACTTGTCTCCTTCGTGCACTGATGAGGCATTGTGAGGTCTGCAAGATTCAAGAGTTGAGTCATGACAGGGCACTGTTGGCTCACCTTGCTCATAGTAATGCTGTTGGCAGACTTAACCACAGCCTCTTTGTAAATCCAGGTATCTGTGTGTGCTTTCTTTGAGCCTACTAGGCGTATGTTTGAATAGACTAGCACATCTGTTCTAAGTGTGTGTCCTTTTGAAGCAAGAGTATTACGTGATGTTACTGAAATATCTGGAATCGTACTAGTGTCCTTTTCATCTTTTTTTCAAACCTAGGTATGGCTGGTTTAGTAACTTTAAAAAGAGGGTGTGTGTGTGTGTGTATCTGTGCTGGGGGTGGTACTGGGGCATAATTATGGAAGTGGAAGAAGGAAGTGAAGGAACCTCTTTCCTTTAGGAAATAATGTGGAGAAAATCAAGCTATCATTATGTAAAGGAAAAAAAAACCCCAACACTTAGTCTTATATCTTCCTTTTCAGTTATAATGGAATTTTTTACATTGATGTGAAATGCACTGGTGCAATTTTGAAATACTGCCTTGTTTTAGCTGTGTTCTAAGAGCAAAGCTGAAGTTGTTAAGTTCTTCTGTCATGTGAATAGTCAAATACTTTGTAGTGTCGAATGACTTCAGGAAGAATTGAAATTGCTTTTGAGTATATTAGAGAATAAGATGTTTATATCAGAATCTTACAAAAAATACAGGATAAATGTTTCTTAGGATATATTTCTCTTCAGGAATGACATATTTTGGGGCCTAATCAGTTGGCTAGTGTCATCTTAAAATGCCTGATTTGTTTGAAATGTGAATCGGTCACTCATTTTGAGTCTTAATTCAGATTAACTGCAGGTTTGAGGATGTACACTCAAGTCTCTCGTTTAAGCTTTTAAAGATCAAAGACTTGCTGTCTAGCTTCAAAGTGTGTTACTAAAACCCGACATAAACAATTAGAGCTGAATGTCTTTGGAGCGAGACTTCTTAATTAACGTATGTACAACATAGTAAACACACAATTAGAAGTATCTTAAGGAATGGTTGCAGTGCTTATATTTCTACTTATTTGCAGAGTAGTTGCAAGTTTTACTAACATAGTTAGGTAACAACTACTGAAAGAGACGACGTAAAGGTTGATAAGTAAAAATAATTTCTTAGGAATACAGTCAGGCAACTGAAGCAAGATTTAACCTTTTTCTGTTTGTTTTCTATCCCTAGTGAGTTGCTGGGTAATTGCATATGCTGTAGGCTATCTGAAAGTAGCAGGGCATTTTTTTAAGCCTCGTTTCCCAGGAGCTCTTTTCATTTCATAATACTCATAGCTGAGTTTGACTTGATTAAGTTGAATAAATGTATATGCATAGATTAACTTTATTATTCGTGTCATGGAATAGGAATGGATTGAGAGTCATATAGTCATTTGGGAACTGTACTCTTGGAGGGGGGTTAAGACAAAGAAAAGAGAATAATTTTATGAAAATGATAACATCTGTTAAAGCAACATTTATATAAACCCTATGTGTACTTTCTATTTAAATGTCTTGAGACACAATTATGACATTTTAGTCCTTTCTGTCTCAGTCATGTCATCAGTTTCAACAAAATCACATCTGATTTAAGGTGATATGCAGTGAGCTGCTTCTATTTCACTTCCAGATATTCCTCTGTTACCAGTGCTTGCCCTGACTAGCTACTTCCTCCTGTCCTTGCAGGACTTCATGTGCTATCGGGATAGTCCTCACTGTTATCTCTCTCGTTGACCATGTACAGCTGCAGATTTTTCATCGGTTGTTTAAGAAATGTCCTGTAGACATGGTTGAATTTGGTGTCTGAGGACGTTTCCTTGAGATACAGAGGCTCATTGCTGCTGTCACAATGTACTCCTGGTAGTCTTGATGAGCATAGAGAGTAAGAAATTACAAGGGCTTAAGATGTAGATGTCTCTAGAAAAGTCTTTATCTGTCTGAAACCCTGAAATAACTATTAATTCACATGAATTCACATTACTTTGAGAAAACATGATGAATACTGGTATAGTGACAATTTATATTAATGCTATGAAAAACGTAATTTTTGTGATACTGTGACACTGTGAAATGACCCAAATTCCGTAACGTGTTGGGCGGGCCGCAGGAACTCTTTTCTCTAGTTCTTTCTGCAACTTGTGTCATGAAATAGCCTGCCACTGACATGTTTGCAGCATGTTTAAGGCAGTATCACTTAGGTATGATTTTCTTATTAGCATAGAGTTGATGCAGCAGAGTGCTGGGCTTGCTCAAAGTTCAAGAAGGAAAAAACAGAATGGTAGGAAAGTTCAGTGTCTTATTTTGTCTGACTGTGAGACAGTGCAAAAAAAGTTGTTGCATCTTCTTATGTGATCACTGTTATAGAAATGTGTTCTTCACTAAAAGTACAAATACAGTTAATGCTGAATTAATAAGTACTTAAGTAGCTAGTTGTGAAAGTAAATAGTTGATGAAGCTTTTAATTTCATTTTTATTGCATCAACAGTAAGTTGCCTTTTCAGCCACAGTACATGTTCCAGAACAGGATATCATCTGTGTGAAAATTACAGACTAAGGTATGGTCAGTGAGAAAATTTTGATAACTAAAACTCTCATTTATAAAATACCATGAAGACAGCTTTGAATGAAGCTTCAAACAAGATAGGAAAGTCATAATTCTGTGCACACTAGCTCATGCCAATGCCTTCTGAAGATCGACTCATATGTCGGGTTTTTTCAGGTTGTTCTGTTTCTAAATCAATAATCTACACCACTAAATTCTCACCTCCTCTCTTGGCTGTCTCAGTTGCCCCTGTTTGGATATACTACAGATTTGGAAGACTTCTGCTGTGCTTCATGTAACTGTGCAGATCAGACAACTCTGTGTAAGGCTGTGCTATTGCAAGAGTGCTCAGCAGAAAACAATGTCTCTTCTGTCTCCATTAAAATATGTAAAATTGTCACTTCTTGTCTCTGCTATTGGAAAAGTGGTTGGCAATGGAAACACAATGTCCTAGGTACCACTGTTACATTGGAAAAGGGAGTTGCTTAAGGAAAAATAAGAACTTTTACTTCTGTGTCTAAGACCACAGAATGTATTAAGAAACCAAATCAGCACTCTTTTTATTCAGGTGACTGAATCAAAGAAATTAACTACTTAAGAAAAAAGGTTATGTAAGGAAAAACCCATATTTGAAATGTTTAAGAAAGCCATGTTTACCATGTTCAAGTGCCAGAATTTACTAAATATATTTGGTTATTTTAATTGTTATTTGGACATCAGTTTCATTTTAAGGTTGTACAGTGTGATACAACCACATGATATTTTATATAACTGCTGTTGGTGAATAAATAAGACAAATGAGCTTACTGTAGCTGAATTCCTTTCTTGACTTCAGGTAAACTGAAATAACGTTATGATCAAACACCATATTGCAGGTGCGGATTTTCTTCTTATATCCCATATTTTTTGTGAATGCTGCTGTATCAGTTTTTGATTAGAAATATTAGTATTTTTAGCCCAAAACTATTTTATGCCTATTAGTTATGTGCTGATAGCAGGTTTTAGGAGAAATAAGTCACCAGACATGGAGCAGATCTTTCTTGTGTATTTGTTGGAGAATGACCAATACACCCATTTTTCATTTTCTAGGCTAAAAAGCCAAGTCTTTCAGATTTCTGTGAAACACTCTCAATTCCTCTGATTTTCCTCCTATTCAGCTTCTGTATCTGTTCTAATCTGACTTCATTTTTCTTTAATGTAGCCAAAATTTTGACATGCAGGTGACATTTTACCAGTGTCTACTCATCTGGCTTTCGTCCTTGTCTGATATTACAGAATGATATTTGGGTTTTATAACTTCCACTTTCATAGTATTATTTTCTTGCCCAGTGAGTAAATCTAGAGATTAAATTATTTGTTTGTTCCTGCTGTATAGCCCTGCACTGTGTCTTAACTAATTGTGCAGCCTACCTTTTATACCAGTCCTCAAGGCTGTTAGCATCTCCCTGGAAGTCCCTAACTGGTCGTAACCATTGATTTTGCATCATCACTAGGTTCTATTAGTGTTTTTAGATTTTTGCTGTCACCCTACTTCTCTTTCCTTTCGGATTTCAGAGATGACTGTGTGCAGATAGCTGCTTGTTTGGGGGGCATGGTGGGGGGGTGTGAAAATTAGTGAGTGAAACGAGGGACTTGGAATAAAAATGGCTTATCCTTTAGGATTAGACTCTCTACGGTGATATTAACATGAAAGACTTAAAATTTTTTTCAAAGGAAATTAAACACAGAATAAACATTAAACATCACATATTTTACTTAAGAAATCTCTACTTGTAAAGTTTGATTTATAGCCCTATGGAGATTGTGATAAAGATTAATGTGGAGAATGAATTTTTAGCTGCCATTACAGACATCAAAAAAAAAGATTTGTATGGTTGGTGCCCTCCTCTCAAGGATTTTGTATGTCTTAATAGAACATGTGACTGAGATACAGCACCCTTGAATATATGAAGAGATGAGCAGTGGGAGAATTTTATGCACAATTTGTGCAATCTTGATTTAAATGGAATTGAGTGAACTGATTTTTGTAAAAGGAGAATCAAAATATGAGTCAGTGTCTCGTACAGCTGAAAATTCCAGTATTCCTTGCATGTAATTTCTTACAAATTATTTGAGATAATGCACATCCAGTTTTTCACACAGAAGAGTTATATCCATCAGCTGCTCACCAATCTGATGTGTCTGAAAATCATGCAAAACAGCTTTAAAAATCAAATCTGATAACAGTTGTGCAAGGTTCATGAATCTTTCCATGTACAATGAAGTGAGTGTTGTCTGCTTGGTGAAGGTATAGCCTGATGGTACTTCAGAGAACTGAATTAACTGCTTTATTCAGCCCAGAGGTTTTTTTTAACAAAGCTAATTTTTAATGTTGAGCTGCGTTAGTGCTTGCACTGAAACCAGGGCTGGTTTGAAATTTTGGAATGGCTCTGAGATCTACATCTGTACTATTTTATGCTTGGGACTTGCTTGTGGTAGGTCCTTCTGGAGCAAAACGGAGAAAGCTTGCATCTAACTGCTCAGTAGCCGGCAGTCATGCCCATCCTTTCCTTTCTCGTCCAGGTATCTACATAGCCAGCAAACAGTGCTCTTCTTCACAAGCCTATTCTGTGTAATGCTTTCAAGACTAAAACAATTAGATGTTGTGTTACAGCGGTTTCTTAAAGTACCTTACATGAGGGACTGGTGATGTGTAATGTGTTTGTACTTTCTTCACAAGTTCAGGAAGACAGTATCTTTCTTACTGCCTTTTCTATCTCTTTTGTCCTTTAATTAGGCTTTTTTTTGATTAGTGAACTGTCCTTCTGATGCTGCATAGACAGAAAAATAACTGAGTGTTCCAGGTACAAGTCTTAATCAGCTTAAAATAGAAAAATTTAAATTACTTTTTGATGAGTCAGTCTTACTTTTCCAAGAAGATGAAAAATATGAATGTTTCAATTTCAGTAATGCTATATTATTGTGGCTGTCACTCAGGCTTTTCTTGCTAATCCAATGGAAGACTAATGTGTTATGATTAAGTACAGTGCTTCTGGCAATCCTTTAAGGCCATATTATGACCAAAAGTAAGTTAGTTATGAAAATATTCTGTTTAATTTTGGTAAAAAAGCATTCTGTTGCATTTAGAACAAATACCAAAATCTCTGTAGTGAAGAATGCTTTAAAGAGACTTTCTTTTGTATTTAAATTAGCTTCTGAAAGAAAACATCACAATGCTTTTTGGGAGAACAGAACAATAAAATCTTAGTGAAACTTGTGATGAATTATATTGTAGATGCTTGTAATAAACAGCATTTTTGTGTTTTTTAATAGTAATAAAATAGGAAAATGCACATTTTATAGGAGAAAAGATATATTCATGCTATTAAAGGTTTTTATAAATAAATATTTTGGGATAATTTGATAACAATCTGTTTTTGACAAAATAGGCTGTTAAAAAGATTCATAGCCTAATTCATTGCTCTTCTAGTCCTCCATCAGCACAGTTCTTACAGAGATGGGAGAAAGGCAGGCAGAATGTATGAAACCATTCTCGGTTCCTAGTTTACAGATGTCCTGAATTACTACTCAAGAAATGAAAAGGGGAAAAAAAAATATGTGGAGAATTAACATGTTAAAAATAAAAGCTGATACATCTGTGAGTTGCTACCTGGGAGGGATCTTTGTTTTTCTGGGGTTAGTGTTGTTCCTTCTAATGATAATAAATTCTGTTCATACCTGTTAGTACATGAGTGGGGACAATCCTGCAAAATTAGTGTGGCTACTTCTGCTTTCTTATAATCACCGTCAAGGGTTGGATTTGTGGTTTGTACACAGACGTATTCAGCATGAGTCAAAAAGCCATTATCAAGTGCTGTATTTTATTTCAGCTGTTGGCTGTTTGACAGAGAATTTACTCAATTAAAGTACACCAGAATACTGCCTTACAAGACGTTCTGAATGTCAGGAATAAATTCTCATGGTATTTTTGCTGTAGAAATCAGTGCTCTTATATTTATTTCACAAGTTTTCTGTTTCTAAGCCTACTGTAGTTTATGCCAGCAAGTAGGTTTTGAAGTTTTTTGCAAGCTTTTAAAAACTAATAATTTTCTTTTTAAAAAAAAACAACTTTTTTTTTCTGTCCAGCTCTGTTAGGAGAATGACATGACAAACAACTCTGTTCTGTCACTTCTTGTCAGTTTTGTTTCTTTTTCTCAGTGGAAAGGAAAACCTTTGTCAGTTTAGGGAGGGCTGTTGTCAATTTTTCTTTCTTTAATGGTGAATTAAAATTAGCCAAGACAGCTCCTGTGTAAGTCACATGAAACTTAATGAAAATATTAAACTTTGAGCTAGAAGAGCAGGTGTAGAGGGATTTTTTTGTTCTGTTCTGTGTAACTGATATATAACTTTGACAATTCAACTTTTTCTTTATAGAGAAAGGGAAAGCACATATAGAAACACTCTGCAACTTAAATTCTTTCACTTTTTTTAAGACTACAGTTTATAAGAAAAACGACTTCTGCTAAGGTGCTCATAAACACCACTGGATTTGATTTCGGAACGGTAGTTTGTATATGCTGAGTTGTTTAAAAAAATTGAAATATGCAAAATGCTTTTGCTTGATGAATATGGGACGAATATTTTACTATTCAGTCTGCTTTAAAGGAAAATGCTCCTTAAAAATTCATTTTAAGTCCATTAAAACATAGCAATGGTGCACTTTCTGCTCTGCTTTTTGTAGGTTTAAATTAAACCTTTTACATTTCTATCTGACAACTTAAAAGAATGAATATTACCAAAGTTTAAATTTTATTTTATTTTTTTCCCCCCACTTGTAATACCTGTTTATTATTTTGCCTGCTTACTATTGAACAGTGGTTCTCTTACTACACCATGAACTACAAAGGAAAAAAACAAGATTGAACACCAAATGTTCTAATTTTCACGAATCGTTAGGTTTAATATTAATATTAGATATCTGAAACTGCTGATGCTTAACAAACTTGACATTGCAGACTTGGTCTAAAGCCAGAGTTACATGAGTATAAATATTCCTGTTGACTCCAGTACCTACTGAATTTAGATTTTTCAGAATGCATAGGCATGGACAGATGTTTTCAAAATGGTTTCTGACTTGGTGAAAAGAAAGAAATGTTGGACATCTGGCTAGATGTAGTGGTTTCAAGTAGGAAACTCGGCTACTCTGAGTGTGTGTCAGATCCACTGGAGCATTAAACCTTTCAATGTATTTTTGTGTATTGAGTGTCAGGAAGAATTCATTAATGTATACTGCTATGAAGTCTTCAGAGGCCTTTATGAAACCATTAATATATCATTGCACATTACATGTAAAGACCCTTGTGGCTTTATCAAATTCTGTAAACATAATTGTTTGGGATTTATTTTCTAGATTATACTGAACTAATATGCTCAATGTGCAATTGAGCAACTGATGTACTCAAATTCTATTTGTAATTTTACTTTTTACAATGCCAGTTTAGCATGTCTAAAATTCAGCATGAAATAAAATGGTACCAGGAAAACAGTCTCTCTTAGCATGTGGTCTCCGTTTAGTTTGTTAAATGATGAAAATACATGCATGTGGCAGAAACTTGCTAATTTGCATTTGTCATGTGCCCACTCTGATTCAGACACACAATTCAACATGTTCATTCTTTCTAGGAAAAGATTGCACAACAGTGCTCTGCTTTTAGGTCTTCTGTTACTGACTTTTCAACATTTTTTTAAGAGAGATCATCACCTATATGTGACTGAGGAATATAATCTTAGATAATTACAACTGAGAAGTAAATTCTTACTTACTGCTCTAAATTTTTTCAGAGTTAAGTCAATCTGCAGCTATTTTAGATTGCATTTGGAAATTGAAACTGAGTTATTGAAATGTATGCACATTACATCAATAAATTGTTGTAAAAGCTAAAGAAGGCCAGATTTCTGCAAACTCCATGCTTGAGTTGGAGTTAGAGTGACTTCTCCTTAGAAGACTTTTTGCATCCAGATGCATAATGAATGCTTATTCCTAGCTATTTATTTGCTTGTATTACTTGAGTTACACAGCACTGTTTTCACATTGCTTGTTCAGCACTATTTCTGTTTAAGTTCTGTCTTGTTACCTTTTAAATTGTTTATATATAGTTTCTTTACATGCAAAAAATAAACATCTGATCTTCATTATCAAATGAAATACTTGCAGATGAGAACTTAAATTCTAGTTTGGAAAGGAAAATTGCTGGCAATATAATCATGGAAGCAGTTATTTTTTTAATCTTTGTGGCCCATAAATCAAAACTTTTAAGAAGACAAAGAAGAAAAGGATGGTGTAAAGTCTAAGGAGTTAGAAGTGTTGTAGAAAGAAAAAAGAGATGTCTCAGGAGCTCATCATACACATTTGAACTGGAGCCCATGGGAGCCAATGAGAATGAAAAACTCCCAGTGCGGTCTTTCAGGCAGGCTGTGGTTGAGGTTGTGTCAGTTCTTAGTCACAGAATCCCTGGGGCGGTAAGGCACTTCTGGAGATCCTATAGTCCAACCCCTTTTCAGAGCAAACTCAGCTGGAGGAGATTGCTCAGGGCCGTGTCCAGTCAGGTCTTGAATATCTGAGGCTGGACACTCCACAGCTTCTCTGACTGACCTCTTCCAGTACTTGACCACTCTCATAGTAAACCTCTTGATGGTACATCTCAGCATGACCAAAATTGTAGTGCACTTTATGATTGTACTTGCCACTTACCTTACACACAGTCAGCCTTTTTCTTACTTACTATTGTCATAGTTTAACCCAGGAGGCCACTGAATACCATGCAGCTGCCTCCTCACCCTCCCCCATCCCAGGGGATGGGGAAGAGAATTGGAGGGATAAGGGTAAGGAGACTCATAGGTTGAAACAAAAACAATTTAATAATGGAAATTAAATAAAATAATAATAATAATTGTAGTAATAGTGATAATAATGGAATATTTAAAGGCCCAGTTTGTTTCCCACTATTGATCTTGGAGAAGCAGAGAGATCCTGAAAACACAAACCTGGAAGAGTAAGAAAGATTTCCTGGCCAACTCTCAGCTATATCCTGAGCATGACGTTGCCTGATATGGAATACTCCACTAGGCAATTTGGATCCATTGTTCTAGATATACTCCCTCTCGGCTTCTTGTGCACCTGCATACTAGCAAAACATGGGGTCCTTGATGTCCTAGCAACAACTAAAAACATCAGTGTATTATTAGCCTTCTTCTCATACCAAACTTCATACTAAAGCCACATAGTGCTGTTCTGGCTACTAAGAATAAAATTAGTTCTATCCCAGCCCAAACCATCCCAGCCAAAACCAGGAAGCTGTTTGGGGTTGTAGTTTAAGTAGAGGGCTAAGGTGTGGTCTGTCACACTGCTGCATGCTTTTTTCTTTTTTCCCTTGTGCAGAATGATGGTTTCTTTTCCATATGTCATTAGAATCACTTGGCCTTATTGGAGTGGTCCTTTTAAATCCTTATGGGGATGAGTGTTTTAGTTTAAGTCAGGGTCTCATGCTTGATTTCATGTCCACAAAGTGATTTCACTAGTGTAAAACTAGTCAAATATTCTTGGTCATCGACAGAGGAGAGCAGCTTTGCTGTGGAAGACCTTGTACATTCTGAATAGTATAGGAAAATGTATGGGGAACGCTTTGTGCTGTTAGACACAAACAGTGCCTTGTTGCTGGTGCTCTGGCAGAGCAGATCGGAGAGGGAGGCTGCACAGAAGTCTGAGTGGCTAAGTTTGTGGAGGAAAAAAGTTAGGTCTGTAAAGAATAAGGACAAAATGTTTATACTTCTCCAATGAAAAAGGAGTTGGAAAGCTTTAACGTTACTTGGAAGTCAGAATGAAAGGAAAGCGAGAACCTTTAAACGGAGTGTTTTTAACATGCTTGGGGGAAGGAATTTGGGTGCCAAAAATCTCAAAAAGAGGGCTGCAATAATCATACTATATAATTATTGTGATTCAGATAGAAGAAGGAAAGACAGAAACTTGCATGCTATTTTTGTATGTTTTCAAGTATTCATATCCCTGGGGCCTCCTATAAAATCTTACTCTTCTCTGCAGGAGGAAAGATAATGGGAAGTGTTTGACAGACTCGTGGTTCTTTATATTTTATTTCACAACTTTCACACTGTAAGGAACCTTTGAAAAAAAGCCAGTTTTCAAAGCTCCATTACTTTTAGAGAGAGCTAATCACAAAGGCAAGCAGTACAAGAAAGAGCATACGTATTATGTACCTACTTGTAAGCCTGCTACCAGAGCAGAAAGGAGGTTGAAATACAGGCTAAGGTGCAATTCAGCTAACCTGGCTTGTACAGATGTTCTGTACATGTTCAGAGTTTCAGGTACACAGGGTTGTTTGTTTTATTTTTTGAAAACCAGAATAAGAAACCCACTTTTTTCCTTTCAGCATGGGAAAAACTTGGTGTTAAGAGGGTTGCAGTGGAGATGCGTAAACCTGTACGTTGCCTTTTAACTTTCAGCATCATGTGGGACAGTTGTGAATGTGTGAGGCTGCTCTGTCACCTACTTCAGTACTACAAAGTGACACTGAACACAACCACAAAGAAAATATGTTCTTCATCTTCTCTTGGGATTTGAATAGGAATCTCTGTGGATCGTCTCTCTGTATTTAAAATGTAATTTCAGTGTGACTTTGAAAGAATGAGTTGATTGAAATTTAGGGGTTTCTTTTGAGTCAGTTGTTTAATGATATTGCCAAAAGTAATTACAGTGTTTTTGTTTGACATAGTTTTTAGCTTTTCATGTAAAATATGTTCTTGGTAAGAAAGTCTGGTATTTTCTCCCACCACTTTTATGCCAGGTCAAAATTTCATCATAAACCTAAGCTCAGGACTCTTGTTCTGTGTCCAGTCCTTTCAAGCACTTTTAATGAAAAATCTCTTATTTAATACGGAAATTTTGTTTTCATTTGAATTTACCTTCTGAAAACAGTCAAACCTGCAGAGAGCAGAGCTAAATTAGTCTATTAATGGTCTAGGATTTCTAACTGTAATAAACTGAATGAAATACAGCAGTGTGTTAGTCCTTTCCAAGTAAAAGTAGATTTGTGTAGATTGCTTTTATATATATATGTATATGATGTTGAAGAATATATGCAAGAAGAATTATATGCATTTATAAGGATATTCTTAAGTGGGAACTTAAATATACAAAAGTATTAAATCATATACTACACAGCATCAATGGAGTGGTGAATACTGATTCCCAGAATTCTCAAAAAGAAGCTCAGTTGTATATAAAATTGGAGATGAAGAGGATGACTGCACCATGAACAGATGCATCATTTCATAATGCATGGATGAAGTCCTTAAGCAGTATGACACGGTTGGTAGTAGACACAATTGTTGATTATAAACCCACACTTACTCTACTCACAGGATAGAGAAAATCTTGTCAGTAAGTGAACAGTCAGTAATTCAATGGATAAGATTGTTATCAGTGATTTTGAGGAAAGTCTTTATTTGAGTTTTCATCTGATAAAAATATGAAGATCATGGTGGAAGGAAAGAAAAACGATAGGGAAAAGTAGATAAGTGGCTGGGAAGAGATAGAGCTATCACTTGTTAAGTAGAAAAATGTGCACCATTTGTATGATCGTTGTTTTCAGGAGAAAAATATTTTATCTAAATAATTCTTAGTCTGAGGCAGTGTGAGCGTATCTTGCACATCCATGTATATAAGGTTAAAATTCTTATTTCCAGCAATTCATAACCGTGTGTTCACAGAATCACAGAATGTTAGGAGTTGGAAGGGACCTCAAAAGATCATCTAGTCCAACCCCCCTGCCAGAGCAGGTCACACAGGAATGCACTCCACAATGTCTCAGGGCAGCCTGTTCCAGTGCTTTGTCACTCTCACAGTGAAAAAGTTCTTCTTTATGTTCAACCCGGATCTTTCTATGTTCCAACTTGCACCTGTTCCCCCTTGTCCTATCACTGGACATCACTGAGAAGAGCCTGTCTCCATCCTCCTGACCCTCACCCTTTCTGTATTTATAAACATTCATGAAGTGACCCCTCAGTTTCCTCTTCTCCAACCTAAAGAGACCCAGCCTCTCCTCATAAGGGAGATGTTCCACTCCCTCAATCATCTTTGTGGCTCTGCACTGGACTCTTTCAAGCAGTTCCCTGTCCCTGTGTTCAGTATGTTACAGACTGAAGGCTTGCTTTGTTTTCTTTTGGGGTCAAAAAACTCAATAGTAAAAGGAATTATGAAGGCTTAAAATCATCAGGCTTTAGGGGTGGAATAGTCTTTCACATTTATCTGTAAATGTTAAAACACCAACATTTTCCAGCATCTTGGATCTTGGTGTAGCTGAGCAAAGCTGTTCTGTGCTTCTGAAGAATTTGTAATGGAAGGGAAGGCAATTTGCTGAAGAGATATCTGATCTAGGTAAATCAGGTATTTTATGCCCCAAAGCAATACAGATGCATTAGTGTCCTTCAACCTTTTCAGTCCTTATTGAGAAATGTAGTACTTCAGCCGTTTTGGAGCCACTCTAATATTCTGCTTCTCGGAGACAAGCTAGCTCAAGTACCTCTCTCCTACTGAGAGCCTGAGCATTGACTTCTGCTTGTTTCAAGGCATCATTTTTGACTAGAATACTAGATATCTGTTTTTAAGGGGCCTACATTAAAAATCAGGCCTTGGATGCTTAAAATGTGTATTTTGGAAATCTTTCTCAGTTAAGCACTTATTTCACTGTCCATAATCATTAAATTAAATTGATTCCTGGGGATATATTTCAACAGAGCAGTCATTAAAATCAAACAAATTCTACTTAATTGATATGTAGAGTTTTAACTGATTTCTGATCTTTATGAAGATATTCAGCAGAGTTTGCTTATGAGCAGGTTTGCAGTAATACCTGATCTTGCAAAGCTTTAAATGGGCTTTGCCGTCACTGCAGCTCAGTGGGTTTTTTTCTATATATAGTAGGATTAGATACAAAGTGTTTTTCTGAGTTCATTTCAAAACTGAGAAAAAAATAAGAAAAACAAAATACAAAGAAAAAAATGAGAGATTTATTGAAGAATTTGTCTTCTGCTCCTCAGATCCCAACAAAACTGAGCTCTTCTGTTGTTTTCATGTAGATATCCAAATGCCTTATCTGTGTCAGATTGACACACTTTTTGTTAAGTTCACACATTGTTATGATATAATGATGGTTTTAAAAGGGTTAAAAACTGCATGTCTGCTTGGTTGTTCATGAAAGTATGGCCAAAGTTGCTTTCATGATATGCTGCAATCTGTAAAATGTGTCAGCATATAAAACTGGTGTATATTTTCTTATATACTGGTGTTTTGTTTTTTAAAAACTACTAGGCACTATGATTTTTGTCTTTTAAAAAACCCTCTGTAGTAAGGACTACAACTTTTTCATTATTGCTAGCTAAAGTATGAATAAATAATTCTGTGTGATATCTTTGAATTCTTCCCTAGTTTTAGACATTACAAAATGATGCAAATCCTTTAAGATCATCAAACCATTTCTATGTCTGCAGTTGTGACAATGTCTCTGCCTGGAGTTCTGGAATAACTCTTAGCTCAAAAAACAGATTGTGACTTATTTTACAATGACATCTACGATTCCAAGTGGAGATCAGGTGTTCGCACAACTGCATATGGAAAACATCATTAACGGAACAGTTTATACATGCAGTAAGACAAAATTAAATTTGAAGAAGGGAGCAAATCTTAACTGAGAATGATACAGTAGCTGTTGCTACTTATGATTGTGCCAAGAAGTCATATATCCTTTGTATTAGCAACATAAATTCTCTGTCTCTCTTAAATCATACAGCTTCAGGAAAAAAATCTAATGTCCCAGGAAGAATTGAACTGGCTTCTAACATCATTACTTCTTGCTGTAGTTGTCTAAAAGCTTGAATTTACTTAATTCTGTAACATTTTTAGGAAAAGTTGTAGATGGTATTTCAGCTGTTATAAAATTATTTTGTCTGAAATTAATTAAAAATACAAAAAAAAAGAAGTCTATTTATAATCAGATTTAAGATACATTAGATTTTTATTTGCAAGGTTGTTCACTTTCATTACTAAAGACAAGATTTATTGTTACATCATGGTTTAACTTTTCTGTTTTGAATTTTGTTTTCTATTGCCTGTTTGCCAATTTTTTTTTCGTGTGTGCCTTTGAGATTTGGTATTTATAGTTGTCCTGAAAAAATTCTAACGAGTTGCAAAGTCTATCTGCCCTACCACTGACCATATAATTCAACAACTGTTTTCATATAGGGACTGTATTTTCCAATACTGAAACTAATTACTGTTCTGCACAAAACATGAACAGTTTACATTGCCAGAATGTGTGAGGTTTGTTGCAGCTGTGAGACTCGGCTCTGTGGACGTAACCTGAAACTGTGGCCACTCTTTGGATAAATATAAGATGTCTTAGCTTTGCACTCTCAATTTGACATAGACTGAATATTTAGTCTGAAATGTAGTTTTGCATTCCCACTCATTCGGTGTACCTACCTGTTTTGTTTTTTTTAATACTCAGTATTGCTGTGACTCCTAAGATTTCAGAAGAAAAGCAAATGTGTATTCTATAATTCTTTAAAACTAAAGTTAATTCTGTAAAACTCTTGTTAGTGTGCAAGCCAGCATTGAGTTGTGGAAAATAAAATAAAATAGGCCAACAGAACATGTTTTATGAAAAAGGATTTTCACAGACAAGTGTATTTTTTGCGTTTGAGATTTATTAAAGGTGAAGTCAGGTGCTCCCCAACTCTGAGGTTCATGGTGAAGTTCTCAGTGATGCTGTTATATTAGCTAGAAGACTGGAGATAATGTAGCACAGACATCTAGGGGCAGAGAGGAGGACACCATTGCAACTCCAGAGCAGGCCAGGACCCTGGGATGACACTCCCTGAAGTCCAGAGCTGGAGTTATGGGCAAGTCACTCCCTTTTGGATTAATTTGATACTGTTTTAAATACCCCTGTGCAAGGAGCTGTGCGCACAGGAAGAAAAGGACAAGCTGATGGGGTTACTTAGGCTGCGTGTCTGCACTGGTGTCAGTTTCCATCTAAACCTGTGCCTGGAGCACCCCTAGCCCCTGGGCCATGGCTGGGTTGGTAAACTCTCCCTTCTCTAGCTGCCTTGGGTGGATCATTCTCTATGTCCCTTAACTCAGCCTGGCCAGCTGCCCAAGACAGGTGTAAGTGTGCCTGAGGGAGTGTTTTCCCTTGAGGTCTGCATATATCTCTTGTACTTTAGTCAGCCACTGAGAATAAAACTATACTGAGTGTAGCTTGCTTCTTGACTGCTTCTTTGGATAACACACTCTTACTCTTTAAGATCATGTAGACTGAAGGTATTTGGAAGATATTCTCAGAAGTCCTTATGAATGTGCTTGCAAATTATTTTCTGAGGCTGGTACTAGCAAGAAAAATAACATATTTCTGCATTTCATAATACCTGCAGCAATATGATAAGGCTTTTCTATCTTCTGGAGGTATAGTGAAGGTTTAAGATGCTAAAGAGGTCTTTGAAGTGCCATTCTCTTCACAGACCTTCCTTAAGGAAGATATAGCAGATGATAATGGAAAAGGAAGGAGTCCTATAGAATTAGATAATAGCCTATAGTTAGGTGGTATAACATAGTGATGGGAGAATATGTTAGAATAACAATTTTTTCCAGGCATCTGTAATATACATAAAGAAACATGTGGTGGTAACTAGGAGTGGCGTTACACAAAATTAAAATTTTGCATGTATCTTGTTCAGCAGGCATCATCTGTTTCATTAATTTTCTTTAATTTTGAAAACATAATGCTTGTGCTGTATGTTGTGCTGTCTTGCTCAGATAGTATATAGACAAGAACACTTCTATATTTTGTTTCAGATTGCAAATTCCACTATATTTTTATTTTTTTAAAATAACTGAAAGGGACTCTTTTGGAAATCTAAGACTGATCGGAGAATTTGTAATGTGTCTTGTGCTGTTCAGGGTACAGGAATGGAATTCTTAGCTTCTTTGAGCTACACAACTCTAAAAGAAATGTATGTTCTTAATTAAAAGATGTTAATAAATATTTTGTAAGGACTGCTTGAAAACATCCACAAAGTCAGACTAAAGGATGACAGAAACTAGGCTTTAATTGTCAAGGGGACACTGTGGACAGACTTTTGCACAGCTATTTGGCAAGCTGAATTAGTTTCTTGTCAAAATATGCCCATCTCACTTTTTTTGAGAACTAAAAAATAATCTTTGCTTACAAACTACTCTTAAAATGAAGTGTAAAATAGGGGTTGGACTTGTCCTTAATAAAACATTAATTGCAAATGAAGCCACCATATGCCATTACATTCTTCTAGCCTCGTTCTTAGTTGCAGTTTTGAGGAATGCATTTCCTAATTGAGTATGTAAAATGTTTGGCAGTCCAGATCTATAGTAATTTTAGAACATTTGGCATATATTGCTTAATAGGGACTGGGTTTTTGAAGAAAACTTTGGGGTCCATTAAAAATGCAAGTGGATTCTGTATTGACTAGCATTCTGTGTTTATTCTGTTTGGTTTTTTAGCCTTATGTCCTGCTGTCTCTTCAGGGTAAATTGTTCATGCTGATATTTTAAAATTGTTTGATAAAAGCATTATGTTAATTTTTATAAAGTTTAAGCATGATATACTTTCTTAATATGTTGCAATGAGATTTTATATTCTCTAATGTGATTGTTGTCTAACAAAACCTATTTATAAATAAGGAGCATGATATTTGTTAACATTTAATGTAAATGCTAAAATATATTTAGTGGGCTATACATCATACTAGAGATTATAAGTCCAATTTACTTTCATTACTGCCTCTTAGAAGGGCATTGTTCCTAGTATTTCATAGTTGGTTTGTTGTTTTGTTTGGGTTTTTTTTCTTTTTGAAATAGTGGTTGCTTCATAAAAATTTGGGAAAAAGGTTAAATAACTCTGTAATTTATTAAATGATTAGTAAACACTTATAACTTACAATTTCTACTAAAAATCAAAGATAGTACATTTAATATTTCCTGTGTCACACTTGGGGTTTGTGTGACTGTGGCTGAATTTTTTAGGGTTATGAGGTGCAAGTAAGTGACACTAGAGTACCGACCAAAAAAAGTCAGAGAGAAAGGGGTGGAGAGTGAATGCTGTGAGGGTGATACTGAAGGACAAGTGAGAGGTCACCTAGAAGCAACTGTTTTTTCTGCCCAACACATATGTCCTGTTAGATGCAGTCTTTCGTCAGTGCTGTGCCCAGACCTGTGCTGGGATATTTGCTGGGAGAATGTTAGCACAGGCTAAACTCTACCAAGGAGTAAGCTAACATTTAATTAGTCTGGGTGATTTCTGTCAGTGTCTCAGTCCTAGTCTGTTTGTTAGAATGGATACGCCTTGGGAAAAGTCATAGATTTTTCTTAAAATTTGTCATCACTTCTAGTACGTTTCTTACTCAGATTGTTTCAGCTTCTCATCATTGTTTCACACATGAAAATGACAAGCCTACTGTACCCTACTGAATTTTTGTCACTTCAAACATACTTGCTGTCATTAGATTGCATGCTAAGAACATATATTTTTTTGTATCCCAAGAAAATCTGTAAGAAATCTTTGAGGAGAGGTTTGTTTTGGGCTTGTTCTTTGCAACTCTATGGATCTCTAATAGTGTACAAGGTAAGTACTGTTGAACATGAGAAAGATCTGATAACTAATAAACAATGAGGAAATAACTAGAGTGGTGATGCCTGATGAGAAATTTATAAACTAGACATTTATTCACTTTGCTGGTTTATATATCTGTGTTCTTATTATTTCCAGCAGATTTTGATTTAAAAATGGTTATATGCAAAAGAGCAAACTCCCTGCAGATATAACCCTTCAACAATCTTTTAAGGTCAATATAATGGAGGATTTCAAATGCAGTAACTGTAGAGTTCATTTCTGGCATCATTTTTTCAGAAGGGCTTAGATTGCAAGTCCCAGCAAAATATTTTAAATGAATAGTTTATATAAAAGATGAATTAAATATTCATAGTGAATATAGGAAGTATGTGTTCCACCTCAAAATACTGTAGATACTATAGTAAAAATCATGCTTCCAGATCCAAAAAAACTACTGCTTCTAGCGTAGGCATAATTAAGTGGTAACAGATAGAATAAACAGCTACACAATGACAGGGATCACAGAACTGTTCAGGTCTGAAGGGAGCTCTGTAGATCATTTAGGCAAATCTCTCTGCTCAAAACAGCACTATGTCTGGCTGAGTTTTGAGTTATCTCCCCATGTGGAGACACAACCTTCCAGGGCAATCTGTTCCAGTGTTAACCACCCTGTCAGTAAAATAAGTTCTTTGAAGTTTAAATGCAGTTTTCTGTATCTCAGTTTGTGCTCATTGACTCTTGTCTGTTCTGGATCTGTCTGGGTCTGCCTTCTTTAATGTCTCCTTTAGGTATTTATATACATTGAGAAGATCTCCCTGGAGCCTTCTCTTCTCTGGGCTGGGCAGTCCCAGCTGTCTGTGTCTCCTAATGCAGTACCCTGCAGTCGCTCCAGTATGTCCATGTTGTACTTGTATGGGGAGCACCACGCTAGAGCCAGCACCACCAGTACTGCGGAGAGGGAAAGCATCACCTCCCTTGACCGTCTGGGGACAATCTTCCTCATGCAGCCCAGGCTGCTGCCAGTCTTCTTTACCACAATGGCATATTGCTGGCTCCTGGTCCTTGATTATGCTCAACATGGTGTCCACCAGGCCCCCTGATCTTTTTCTGCAAAGTTGCTTTCCAGCACCAATTGCTCTGAGCCTGCACTGATGCATGAGGTTATTCCTTCCCAAGTGCAGGACTTTGCACTTTCCTTTGGACTTCATGACACTTCATTGACTTATTTCTCC
Source organism: Aegotheles bennettii (assembly GCA_013398125.1). Lineage (NCBI taxonomy): Eukaryota > Metazoa > Chordata > Aves > Caprimulgiformes > Aegothelidae > Aegotheles > Aegotheles bennettii. Next base: position 115,611 of record VZRW01012161.1, read on the forward strand.
AGTCTCTCAAAGATTCATCTGAATGGTGCACAAACGTGTATCACCCTTCCTTCTTGTCTTATGTAGCCTGCAAACTTGTTGAGGGTGTGCTCTTGTCCCATTGCCAGGTCATAAATTCCAGTGTTAAAACAGTGAATGCTGGCCTCCAGCTGGACATCATGCTGCTTATCACCATTCTTTGAGCTCAGCAGTTCAGCTCTTTTTCAGTCCACCTTGCGTTCCAGTCCACTTACCTAATCAGTGTTCCTGTCTAATCTTCCTTTTGCTGCTGGTATTTCAGTATTTCAGTTTGTGCTCATTGCCTCTTGTGTGTTCTGGATCTGTCTGGGTCTGTCTTCCTTACTGCCCCCTCCAGTATTTATATGTTGATAACGTTCCCCTGAGATTTTTGTTTCTGAGTTGGATAGTCCCAGTTCTCTGAGCATCTCTTAATGTCAGATGCCCTGTAGAAGCCCTTGTTCCTTTTCACACCCCTCACCGGATTTAGCTTCAGATGGACTTTGGCTTTTCTAACCCCATCTCTGTACACTTCGACAGCGTATCTCTATTCCTCCTAGATCACCTGTCCCTGCTTCCACCTCCTGGATGCTTCCTTTTCCTGTCTTAGTCCAGTCAGGAGTACCTTGTTCACCTATGCAGGCATCTTACCACCTTTGTTTGACTTCTTGCTTGTCAGGATTGACCATTCTTGAGCTTGGGGGAGATAATCTTTGAAAACCAATTGTCTGTCATGGACTTCCCTTGCCAGGACTGTATTCCATGGGATTCTTCCAAGCTGATCCCTGAACAGGCCAAAGTTATTTTGCCAGTGTCCAGTCGTAGCACCCTGCTTTTTTTTTCTTCCTTTCAAGATTGCGAACTCTACCATCTTATGGTCACTGCAGCGAAGGTCATCTGTGGCCAGCGCATGCCCAACCAGAACATGTTTTTTACAGAAAAGTTATGAACAGAGCTACAAAAGAAGTCTGAGCTAAAGCTTACTAAAAGTCAATAAAAAGAAAAAAAACTTGGAGTCTGTGTGGCATACTCTGGTCTAATCATAAATTGTATTATCTCAGTGGAGATTTTACTAAGTTTTATTTATGCAGAGATTTCATTAATTTTAGAATATTTTTTAAAATTTATTTAATCCATTGTGCCGGACACTGGTAAAAATAATACTATTTTTGACAAAGAGTTTTTTCATTTGTTAAATGTCTGATATACGTTGTGAACTCGCTTGTAGCACAAGTGCAATTCACTGGTAGCTGTCCTGTCATGAATTTTTTGACACTAAAGAAGAGAAAATATACTTAGAGAGCAGACTCTTTCGTTCAGTTTACATATTTGTGTGGTTTTTAATAACCAGTTAGTGCAGTGACCACTAGTGTAAGGTGGACAGAAGATTCCTTCCATTACATGACAACAATTTCTGGTTTTCAGTAAAAAGTTCAAGTCCTGGAGCTTTTGAATCTTGTTGGAAACCAAGTATTGCTCTTACTGCTACCAATTTAAAATGAAAAATTATGGAACACGTTATTGCAGGCTGAGTGTTCTGTGCTCCAGACACTGTATTTTTAAACTAACTGTAATTATTTTTTTTCGAGTATGCTTTGGTTTACTCTTTATTAAGATAATGGTATTATTGTAACCTTTTCCTTTCTTACATTTTTGGTGCCTTTCTTACATTTTCTCTTGAAGAAATGCATGTTTTTATATGCATCTTTTATTGAAGGGAACAGAGAACATGTAAAAGTGTACTGTCTTCTCTGCCTATGCCTCATACAACCTGCAAACTAAAAAGTAGTTTCAGTCTCTTGTTTTTTTTTCTTCCAAGACCACATTAGAAGCACAGATAACACAGAGGTCATTTAATGAAGAGCATGTGGCAGGTGCTCTGTAACACATGATGTTAAAAGATCTTCTGTAATGCTATATCATGCAATTCAATGTTAATGTGTGGTTCTTTTACCCTGTAATATCGCTTAGATGAGCACGTCAAAACACACAATGTGAGATGTGGAAAATTAGATCTCTGTAGAAATTACTTGCTGAATGTTTTTCTATTGTGTGTTTCTTGAGTAAAATTGTGAAGACAGCACCCTAGGGCTTCACTTGGCCTTTGAGATCTTACAGTCAATAGATTGAGCAATATGGATGAAAATAATGCCAAGCCATATTTGTTCCTTTCAAATGATGTGTTCAAAAAGACTCGGTGTTGTTTTATCGAAAGTGTCTCAAGTCATGATCATGATCTAACAGATTTCAATATGTGGAAGAAAGTAGTTCCAAACTCTTCAGGAGTTAAAATTGGTAAGCAAAGAGAATTTATAAAAAATAATATTGTAAGGTTTTTGCATACTGCAGGAGGAGTTCCACATAAATTTTCTGTTACTAGTGAAAAAGATTATTTCTTACTATAAGCTCGGGGCTCAGTATCTGCATGGCAGACTTCACTTCTTTTTGGTTAATATCATTGCTTGTAATTCTGCATGGCTAATTCTTTTCATTGTTGCCCCTAACCAGACCAGTTTGTGCCTTATACCTTATATTTTAAAAGATAATGGAAATATATAGAACTCAGTTAACAATCGGTTGTTCTAAAGGTGATGCTCTATCCAGCAATCTCCACTGAAGCATTTTTAGTATGCAATGGTCTATATGGATTATCTAATCTTAAACTTTCTTCCACTGTAATATTTGGTTAACTTTCAGAGTAAGGATGCTAATGTAGTGCATGGATCTGACTTAGTATGAGACCTAGACACATCATGGAATGGCATTATTTCTGGCTATTTTTGGAGGTGAAAAAAATTCGTATGGGCATCTAAATTTTTGGAGCAAGGGTTTTATATGTCACTAAAATCACCATAAATAGTGAAATTTCTGAAATGAAGCCTGACTTTTTTAATTGAATGACAACACCTTTTTGAGTCAGTTTCTCAGAAAAGGATTGTGTTCTAAGTCAGTTAAATGCTAACTCCTTCCTACAAAGGTTTATCTGATTTAGCTTATGGGTCTAGAATAGTGGTGATGCTCAGACACTGATTGCAGATTTTGTAATGTAAAAACTTCCTTATTTAATTCCTGATGCTGCCAGGTGTCTTGCCTAGCTCATGCTGATTCTACATTTTGATACTTGACTTCATCTAATTTGTGTCTTAATAACTGTGAGGAACTTGAGGCAACACACTGAACTCATTCCAAAGTGAGGTCAGCATATCTAAACATCTTCATAAAATCTTCTTTTGCCTCAAACATACTTTTGAAACATACGTGTTTACAAAATCTGATGTTGTAAGAGCTGTTTTAAAAAACCCTAGATCATTTCTGAAGAGAGACATGGCGATTTTTTGAAAGATAAGATTTCAGTGTTTATCTCAAATGTTGTAGTATTCAAATTTGCTTATGAAAGTAAGAAAGCAATTTGATGTACCCTGGAAATACAGGTAAAGTTCTCCTACCACCTGGCATGTTTTCTAAACTACTTTCCTGTAGACAGATTAAAACATTTAGCAAATTCCACCCAGAAGGTAATAGATTCAAAATGTTCTGAAAGTTTGCCTATAATAAAAACTCCTAAGCTTTAAGTCTTAATCTGGATCTCTTGGACATGCTAACTCCTTTATTCTCAGTTTGGAGATTTGTATGCATGTATGTAGAATCATAGAATGGTTTGGGTTGGAAGGGACCTTAGAGACCATCTAGTTTCAACCCCCTGCCATGGACAGGGACACCTCCCACTAGACCAGATTGCTCAAAGCCCCATCCAACCTGCCCTCCAACACTTCCAGGGAGGGAACAGCTACAACTTTGTAACCTGTGCCAGTGTCTCACCACACTCACAGGAAAAAACTTCCTCCTAATATCCAATCTAAGTCTACCCTATTTCAGTTTGAACCCATTCCCCCTGGTCCTATCACTCTAATAACTCTAATTCATCACACTAATAAATTAAGCAGTGCTTGGGCTTAGACTGGAGACCATTCTGAGTTTAGGTGTTACTTCTTTTTTGGAGACTAAGAGGTTTTGGAGCAACAGCTGTTGCCACACCACGCCCTTTGGTGTCCTGGTCAGAGAAAGGCTTTTGGAAAGGTTGAGTTTACTGCTATAATGATAGCCTAACATTTGGTTGATATTCTTTGATGAATTACAGCTCTTGCTGGGAAAATATTAATGTTTTGGTGATTTATTAAGGCAAATGATCACAAGTAGATTTTGGCAAAGATGGGAAGCTCAAGGGTGTAAGAGGAGCAAACCTGTGGAGAGCTGGAAAAGCAACTCAGCAGGAACAAAAGATTGAGCTTGTGCAAGAGTTTGCTGTATTTCTATCAGTCAAACCCTAGGGATAAATTAGAACTTTTTGCCATGTTTTTGTGGGGAAAGGCACTTGCTTATAGTCTGATGGCTTAGGTTGACATTTGGGACTTTTTTTGACAAAGGAAGAGATTTTGCATGTGATGGGAAAGCAAAAGTTTGGGAGGATAAAACTGTTTAAGTCATGGAAGTTGTTACATCTGTCAACCAAAGTGCTTGAATGCTGTGCTGTTTCTGCCAGTGTGTCACCACTCTACTCTGTTGATGACATCTGTTGCAGAAAGGTGATCTGGCCCTGGGGATGCTCCTGGGCAGATGGGTCCTGTGGGTCTTGGAGGGGTCTTGGTCTTCATTTTGGTGTGGGCTACACAGCTTTCTCCATCTGTCATTCTGTGCATGGGGTGGGAGTTCACGGGGAAGAGGAGGTGTTCCGAGTTGACAACAGTGCACCTGAGCTGTTCCTTGCCATTTGGCCTCAGTGACAGAAGACAATTCTTGGCTCCCTCAAATTGATTTGGGTTTTGTCCTATTGTGTCTGTTAGCTTGCTATGGGAATAGTGGGGAGATCCCTGACAGCTTTCTTTATGCTTAGGGAGATGTCAAGACTGTAGTATTTATATTTAACCCATGTTATGGTTTGTATGATGCCCCCAATGAGTATAACGAATCTTAATAATACAATAGATTTAGAATTTTCCCATCTTTACATTGTTTGCGCTCCTGAACAGAAGAGTTGTGGTATGTGAAAGCAATACAAATTCACATTATTGGCTTCTGACAACTGTTGTATCCAACTGAAGAATTTGATTACACTGTTAAAATAATATTTATTTTCCCAGTAGGTTCTGAATTGATCTTCATTCATATTGTTTATTGAAAATATTTGTAGGCCTGTTGCTCTGCTAAGCAGATTTTTGTTGATACTCAAGAGTGATGTGTTTCTGATCACATTAATTTCTTAATTTAATAGCCAGAAATCTAAGAACCCAGTTTGAAGTGGGGGTGTTTTTGTTTTCAGAAGAAAACAATTATGAAGAGTTGTACCCCACTCTGAGAGTACTGCTGGCTGCTTGACACCAGCCTTTCTCTCTGGGATAGTTTGATTATCCAAAAAGTTTAGAGGATTACATTAGCTGGTAGACGATTATTGGGTTCACACCGAAAATATTTCCATGCTTTATTTTACTCCAATTTTAATCTTCACCATGGCATCCCCCAGCAGAGCAGCAGGGGAGAAAACATCTGCCCCTTTTGTTTTGGTTTGGCTCTTTAGAGGCATGTACTTTGTACTTTGTGCTCACAGGGGATTCTGCATTCATGACAGAATGCCTTGGTCCTAGGGTTACCTCATTTTTCTGGAGAAACAGTAATGTCTATTGAACTTGAGTTAATTCTTTGCTTCCACAGAGCATACAGAGTAATAGAAATCATAAGAGAATTATACTATTTAGAAAATAGTAGTATTGGAATCTTATGTATCCTTAATATAAACAACTCTTCTATTCTGAATACCATAGATGGCTGAATGCATGTAAGAATATAAAATAACTATATTCAAGTACCCAGAACATGCTGATTATGCATTTTTGCAAACTTAAGGAAAAGTGATATTTAGTTAGAGAGATTTTGACTGAATAACTGTATCAGCTGATTACTATGAATAATACAGTATTTTATGTTGATCTATGTAGGGTTTTTTTATGTAAAACTTCATAGTGAACTAGAAAATGCAAAACAAAACCTTAAAATAGTTCTTCCTAGATGAGAGGGGTAACACATCTGTGTCAATTATTTTGCCTATATAACTTAATGTTTCAAATGTAAACAGTATGCAAGTGTCCTTTATGATGCTCTAAAATGTCATTTATCACATGATTATTGTTCTGTTTGGCAACAAGATACAGGCTATGAGTTCAAATTAATAATGTGTTAGAGGATTTATGCAATTTATGTTTCCCCATAAAAATAATTTCATGTCTCTCTGCATTTTCTAAGATACCACATCTTATGACGTTAGTATCCCAAACTTTCTTATTTCTGCCTTCCTCTAAAGTCAGTAAAAATATACTAATACAAAAGTACAAAAATAATCTTTACTATATTTCTAATTGTATACTATAAATCATGTATTGTGATCATCAACTTTTAATTTATTTTGTTCTTTACAAATTAATTGGGATTAGTTTCAGTAGAATACCTGAATCTTATTTCTCCTTGTGTATTTCAGTTCTATAATTTAAAAAACTGGTCAACAAGAAGGATGTGAAAGAATACTAATTTAATAAATCCATGCTAATTTTGTGTAGAGGAATTGACTGGTGGGGATGCAGAAGATAAGAACAAATAGAACTAATTGCAACCTAACCTTTATTTGCAACTCCTTCAGAAAGTTTCTTACCATAGAAGAGATGACTGTAGGATCACCTCCCTCCAACTAGGAGTAACAAAATGTCCTAGAATAGCAAATATTGGAGTCTGTGGTGTGAAGATTCCAGTTTTACTAGTTGTTTCTAGACTTAGTTACAAACTATTCTTTGCCATGTAAATAACCTTCTCATGCGAAAGAGAACAGCCACCAAATAAAACTTAAGAAAAATCCTTCTCCCAAGCTTGTTTGTACATGCTACGTATTTCATCCCATATTAATTTGAATTTATACATAAAGTCAGCTCAGATTTGGAATTTTTATCTTTAATTAAAAAGTGTTTTCAGCAGAAATTATCATTTGGCACTGAGTTTATAGAGGGTTAATTGTATTACAGTAATTAATTCTACCTCACTTTATGAGAAAGGCCCTGAAGTATGTGCCAGCATAACAACACATGTGCTGAGTCCTTTGTTTATGCCTTGGCAGAAGTGTCCTCTTTCTACCAGAAAAAAAATTATAGTTCTGCTTTAAATGCATCTGCTACAACTACTAGTTAAACTGTGTGCTTTTATGCTCTTCAGTAAGCTTTTCTACAAAGTTTATAGTTATATTTTTAAATGTTAAATTGGTTTATCTCAAACAATTCTTTTATTTATTTATTTACTCCTGTTTACGTTAGAAGAGCTACCAGTGACTCCAGTGGAAAAGACTGCTTTAAGGCTTTACAGTTTCTGTTAGGTACAGCCTTACTCTGGCAGCAGTGAAGAGCTGCATGCTTGCGGAGGATCTGAGGACAGACTCTTTGCAAGGTAGTGGAAATCAGCAAAAGCTTCTCCAGGTTGGAGAGAAGGCTTACCAGTGAAGAGACAGCCTCTGTGGCTGGAGAAAATTGTTCTAGTAATTTACTCAATGTCTAATCAGCTCAGCCATCCAGTAGGTATAACCATCTGCTGTCACGGTTCACTTAAAGTCTCCAGTTATTCAGCTGTTTGTCTTCATGTTTTCAAGTGGCTCTGGCATGAATCTCTTCCAAGACTGTGCAGCCTTGCTGTGAAAGATACATAGCTTCCTTCTTTTGATAACTTTGGCTATTAGACTCAGTGTAAATGTTTCCAAATCTTTATAAACAGCTTGTATATCCCTAGGCTCTGTAGTGGGCTGATAGGCATTTAAGGTTCTGAAGGGTCTAAATTCAGGTTCCTGGAAAATGTTGACAGTGTTGCGTTTGTACTTTTAAACAGCAGTGAAGCAAAAGGGTGATCTAGTAGCTGCCTACATGTATTTGAGGGGCAATTACAAAGTTGATGGAGCCAAAATCACCTTAGTATGGCCAGGTAGGCACAATTTGCAGCTTGGGTTGTTTGGGTTGAGGATTGGAAAAAAAAAAATCCCTCTGGAGGATGGGATAGTGCAGCTCTAGAACAGGTTGCTTAGAGACTATAGAACCTCTTTCCAGGAAGGTTCAAGCACCCTGACATCTGTTGGAAAAGCAGCACAGTGAGCTGTAGGCAATGTAGGAGATTTCTGGAGAGCATGGAGGATGGTTTCCTAAGCCAGATAATAGATAACCCCACCAGAGGAGATGTGATACTGGACATGGTGGTCACCAATACAAATGAGCTAATTGGTGACATCAGGATAGGAGGCAGCCTGGACTGCAGTGGCCATGTGCTGGTGGAGTTCACAGTCCTGAGGGGTGTGGGTCAGGCCAGAAGTAAAGTCAAGACACTGAATTTAGGAAAGCGCGACTCCAGCTCTTCAAGGAATTAGTCAATGGGACTCCCTGAGAAACTGCCCTAAGGGACAAGGGGGGCAGAACAGAGCTGGCAGATTTTTAAGGATGCTTTCCATAGAGCGCAAGAGCTCAGGATCCCAAATCACAAGAAATTGGGCAAGGAGGGCAAGAGACCAGCATGGCTGAGTCAAGACCTGCTGGTCAGACTAAAGGGCAAGAAGGAAATGCACAGGCAGTGGAAGCAGGAACAGGTAACCTGGGAGGAGTACAGGGATGCTACCCAGTTGTGTAAGGGTGGACTTAGGAAGGCCAAGGCAGAGCTGGAGCTGAACCTGGCAAGGGATATAAAGAATAATAAAAAGGGCTTTTACAGATATGTCCATCAGAAAAGGAAGGCTAGGGAAAGCATACACCCCCAATAAGCAAGTCTGACAAACTTGCAACAACAGGCCAGGAGAAGGCTGAGATATTCAACATTTTTGCCTCAGTCTTCACTGGAAATCTCTCTTCAGGCACCTCTGGAGTGGATGGACTGCATGATGGAGACTGGAGGGGCAAGGTCCCTCCCACTGTAAGAGAAGACCAGGTTCAAGGCTGCTTGAGGAATCTGGACATACATAACGCTATGGGACCTGACAAGATGCATTCCAGAGTTCTAAGGGAATTGGCTGATGTAGTAGCCAAGCCACTTGCCATGATGTTTGAAAAATCACGGTGGTCAGGTGAAGTCCCTAGTGACTGGAAAAACGGAAATGTTACACTAATTTTTAAAAAGGAGAGAAAGAAGGACCCTGGGAACTACTGACCTGTCAGCCTCACATCTGTGCCTGAGAAGATCATGGAACAAATCCTCCTAGAAGCTATGCTAAGGCACATGGAGGACAAGGAGGTGATTTGAGACAGTCGTAATGGCCTCACCAAGGCTCCTGCCTGATCAACCTAGTGGCCTTCTACAATGGAGTCACTACATCCATGAACAAAGGGAGGGCTACAGATGTCTGTAAGGACTTTGACACAGTCCCCCATGACATCCTTCTCTCTAAACTAGAGAGAGAAGGATTTGATGGGTGGATTGTTCTGTGGGTGAGGAATTGGTTGGATGGTCACATCCAAAGGGTAGTGGTCAACAGCTCAATGTCTTGATGGGCATCAGTGACAAGTGGTGTCCTTCAGGGGTCCATATTGAGGCTGGTACTGTTTAATATCTTCATCAATGACATAGACAGTGGGATTGAGTGCGTCCTCAGCAAGTTTGTGGATGACACCAAGCTGAGTGGTGCAGTTGACACACCTGAAGGATGGGATGCCATTCAGAGGGACCTAGACAAGCTCAAGAAGTGGGCCCAGGGGAACCTCATGAGGTTCAACAAGGAGAAGCACAAGGTCTTGCACATAGGTCATGGCAACCCTCGGTATCAATACTG
>VZRW01012162.1:0-105033 GCA_013398125.1 Aegotheles bennettii
ACAAGGGCATGGAGTAACAGGATAAAAAGGGATGAGTTCAAACTGAAAGAAGGTAGATTTAGATTGGGTATTAGGAAGAAATTCTTTCTTGTGAGGGTGGTGAGACACTGGAACAGGTTGCCCAGAGAGGCTGTGGCTGCCCGTCCCTGGCAGTGTTCAAGGCCACATTGGATGGGGCTTGGAGCAACCTGGTCTAGTGGGAGGTGTCCCTGACCATGGCAGGGTGATTGGAACTAGATGATCTTTAAGGTCCCTTTCAATCCAAACCATCCAGTGATTCTAGAATTCTATAAATGAGACTCCATTTCTCTAGACTGTTGATGGGAGAGATCTCCCAGCTTCTGCAATTTTTTTTCTAAAGGGACACATCCCTGTGCAGAACTCATGGTGCCACTGCAAAGTTTCAGCAAGTTTAGGCAGTTTTACATCACTGAATCTGGTAACTAATAATGTAATTTTGTACCTTGATTCTAATTTCTGAGTCACGCTGTCCTCAAACTGTGGCTGTGTTTTTTCCACGCATGACTCAATGAAGTCGATGAGGCTTTTCTGCTCAGCTGCTTTTACCTTCAGATCCTGTGGAGAGAACAGCATGGACAATAAAATCAGTTATGTGCACTGAATTAATCTGAATTCTTTAGCTGAATCTTCATCTTCAAAAACAATGTCAATATATAGATTCAGATTTCATAATACATCGATGCTTCAAACATAGGAGATTGGAGGGATGGGTGATGCCTTCTGAATCATTAGGATATGAGGCAAACATCAGGATACCATCCAGCTCTGTGGTATGACTAAACCTTTTGGACATGGGATTTTAGGAGTGAGGCTTTTCTCCATCCTGAGAGGAGTGGCTGAAACTCAACTTTGACAGGCTTGATCCCACGGTGAAAATTGCAGCAGGCAATAAATGCAGCTGTCCCCCACACCCAGAGGGGATGTGCAGCTGCATGGCTTCTGTACAGTAGGAGAATTACCTGAGGGTGCTGGAAACCATTCTGCCAAATGAGAGGCTCTTCAGCAAGGGCAAGCTGGGGTGTGCTGGAGCCATCTGAGTGCAGGATCTCAAAGGGCTCTGGGTCAGTCTTCTCCCTGTTGTGAATCTGCAAAGAGAGACCCATTCCAGACTTAACAAGAAGACAGAACCTGCAGGTGTAGTCTGAGGAAACAGCAAAAGCAGAGCTGTCTCAGACTTAACATAAATAGAATCAGAAGCACATGAAACATAGTTGCTACTCTTGCAAAGATTTCTGCTCAGTTCCATTTACTGAAAGTCTGACCCATTCTAACCTGCTGTTAAAGTCCTCACGTCCCTCCCTGACAGTTACAAGGCTTGTCTTGATTTTCCTCTTAGCAGATTAACTGGTATTAAACCCTCTATTCTTATTGTTTGACCAAATTATAAGGATGTGCAATTTATGCTTATAAATTTGCCCATGCACGTGAATTTTTCTATCTGTCTATGCTCACAGAGATATTTCAACAGGAGCCTTCACCAGCACCAATTCTCTCCTAGGCCATGCAAGCTCCCCTTTAGACTGTGCTCCTCCAGCAACGGAGACACTGTGCCTGCTCTTTCACAAACACATTAGGTGGGCTTCTTTGGCCCCTTGCACAACAGAGTGGGAATTAGCTCAGAATCTGGCAGTTACTGTCTCAGCCATTGTGAAACTCAGCAAACTGTGCAGCCCTGGCACAGAAGAGCTGGCAGTCACTGCCCTCGCCATTTGCACATTCTTCAAAGAGAAGGTTACTGCTTAAAGGCCCCTCTGCTGTGATACTGTGACAGACAAACATCATGGCCTTTTAAAGAATTTTAAAAAACAAAACACAACCTTTTTTATCCTTTTCCTGTACTCCTTGCAAAATCTTGACCTTTATCGCGGAGCAGAAAATATGTGGTTCAGAGACTCATTAAAAGTCCACTACTTGCTGCAAACTGTAAATAATTATACAGCACTGTAAAGTAGAACTACAGTAAGTCTGACATTTCTGACTTCTCTCCTTTCCTGGCTTCACACGGTGAGCTCTATCTGTTCTTCTGCAATTACAGCACATTAAAGCACCATGATAGTCTCACTCTTGCTCTGTGTAGTATTCATATGCTTTACCTGCTCTTCATTGGATTTGTCTTGAAGCATCATTTGGACTTTTTCCAAATTGCACTTCACTTCCTTCAGTTTCAAGGAAAGAGCCTCTGTCTCTTGTTGGTAGTCTGCACTATCTCCACAATCTTCCAGTAAAGAAAGGACCTTTTGCTCAATCTCTGATAACATCACCTAAAAGGGACAGCAGTCAATTACTCATTCTTAGAACCACTCCTGATAACATTTTGAAGTCAATGCTCACACTTCCCCTGTCTGAAAAGAATAGAAACATACAGACAAAAAGAGAAATATCTGCAACTCCCCTAGATTTTCTCCAGTATACTCTCTTTTTATTCTAAACAAGTAAATGAATTTTATAGAGTTGGTCTTCAAACTGTTTCAAACAACAGCCACTGCAGGAAATTACATTAACTCAGATATGGAGTAATAAAAAAGGGGAGAGGAAACGATAGATTCTATTTGAATGCAACCAAGAAGACAATGGGGGAGAAGGGGACAATGCACAGACTGATCACATCACCTTTTGGGAGGAAAGATGTTGAATTACCAAAACATAATAATGTTATCATGTGTCCACTAGGCCATTGTAAACTGTTGGGATCTGTTTTTTTATTCAAGCTGCTGTGAATCAAAGTGCATCTCTGAGTTATGCTAAACTCACGTTTTTAAGGCAAGTATAGAGGTAGGCACCATGGCTCAACTGCAAAGTAATCAACCGCAATATATTAACTGCTTTACATCTTATATCCATATCTAGAGACTGTTTCTGCTTTGTGCTATGTGTATTCTTCTGTGTAGATCTTGACTAGGTTAGAAAAAACTTCCCCCCCAACAAGTTGACACCTTAACATTGAGCCAAACTGTTAAAAGCTGGCAGCAGTGCTTACAGCTGCCTGAAGCCTCCTGTTTTTACCAGTTGGAGCTGCCCTGTTGAAGGAACTGCCCTACGTTGACATGAACCCTGAATGGGATCCAGACACAGACACAGCCAGCTGCCGAGGTGCATCCAGGATCCTAATTCCTGCAGAGTTCAGCACCCGAGCACTTGGATGAATCACAGTCTATTCCCAAGGCATTTCTTGGCATAGACCCAGTTCCTATTAAAAACCCCCACCCAACGACAATAACAAAACAGCTGGAAATGTCTCCTAGTAATCAGGTAATTTAAAATGGGGACATTTGGGTATTGGCTCCTTTATGGTGAGTGGAGTTTGTTGGTTTAAGTAGATTCAGTGCTTGAAGCGAACTGGCACACCAGACTGGCACTGCAGGGAACTTCAAAGGGGCAGGCCTGCACGTTTTCTTTTAATCTGCATGCCAGGACTTCCACCCACCCCAGCCCCTCATGGCAGTCCTGTTTTCCTCCACCCATTTTCACCAACAGGTACCACCCACTCGTTTCCTTCTGCTGCCCTCTGAGGCAAGAAGCTGCCCTAGAAGTATGGCAGGAGGTACAAATATCACCACTACTCACAGAGTGCAAGGGAAAAGCCTCATTCTACCTATGCTGGCAGCCTTTGCAAAAAGTGCAAAAGAAGAATTTACCAGCTTGGAAGCTATCTTATGCCAGCCTTTTAAAATCATTCCTACAAAAATAGACAGTGGAAATGCCAAAAGAAAAAAACCACACCTCTTCTTCTAGCTGATTTATCATGATTGAGCCCAATGAAAAATTGCCTTTTAATAGAGGATTTAAACTATACTGAGCCCTGCTTCTGAAAATAACCCAAAATAAAACAAAGCTGTAAAAATGCTCTAGAGTTCTACCTAAATGCCCCAGATGCATAAAGATCCCAACTCTAAAAATAGGTATTTTAACTAAGCCCTTGAAAAGCTGCACCTGAAACTGAAGCCAAGCAGTTACTCGTTTTCTGCACAGTGTAATGAAGCCAATGAAGCCGATCGAGCAGGGAGGGGAGAAGCAAGAAGCATAGCTTTTCTGCAGACACACACCCCAGGCAAGGACAACTCGTTTTGATGGCAGCAGCAAACTGATGGCTCCATCTTACCTGGGAATCAGCCAGCTGCAGCTCCGCCATTTGCTGCATTTTGGGGGTCTGGTGGTCTGACCTCAGGGACACTTTAGTTTTGTTTAGCCATTGTTCCAGCTCAGCGACCTGGGCCTGGCACACCTGGAGGATCGTTTCTGGCTCAGGCCTACCACCATCCACTGCTTCCTCTGAATCTCCCCCTTTCCCTTGAGAGCCCGGGGTGGTGTTGGGGACAGGAGGCGGCTTGTCACTCTGAAGCAAAGCACATGAGAGAAACGTGGTTATCTATCTGTTTTTTTAATTTCTTTTTTTCCCCTCCCCTTACCAGTGGGAAATGTTTAACTTTCACACTCACAGAGCTCCAAAAGAGTTCCCAGATCTAAAAAAAAAGAAAAAAAGAAAAAAAGGAAAAGAGAAAAAGAAAAGGAAACTCGGCAGCCAGGAGATCTGGGATCTGGTGCAACAGGTTCCTAGGCAGCAATTTGCATTTGCACAGGTAGACCTGAGCGAAGGAAGCAGGCTGACTCACCCTTAACCAGTGATCCCCTGAGGAGAGATGTTTTCCTGTGGGAGTTGGATGTAAAAGCACTGCAGTTTAAAGCTGCAAAGCAAGCTGTTGGGCAACACTTACAAGCTACTTGCATGTGTTCAGTTCCAACAGTCAAAAGACTTTATTTGGGCTCTAGGTCACACAGAAAAATATGATGTATTTTTAAGTATGTCCTGTGTAATTCTTTCTTATTTGCCCGACTTTAAAAGATTATATTACACACTTCCATAATAAGGAGAAGTCTAAAATGTTTGGATATATCAGCAGTTGTTTGGAAGGCTGCACAGGTCTGTTTATACCCCCACACATGCAAATACTGGTACTTAGTAAATAAACCAAGCAGGACACCACACGCACAAAACTACCTGTACACACCCAAAGCTCCACAGCATACATTTAGGCAATCGAGACGGCCAGTGGTGGTGCACAAGTTCAAGATAAAGTGAGATTTGGCAGAAAATCAGACACCAAAAATGCATTGTTTCAGCTATCAACGTCTGCCTTGAATTACTACTTGTTTGCCTCTGAGATGATAGTGTAGGATAATGCCATTAAACATAGAAAGTAAGTAAGATTACACAGTACAGATCCCAGAACAGTCTAAATATATCAATTGAGGTATTGTGACTGAAGAAATAAAAACGTACCAGTTTACTTCAACCTCCACCCGAGACTTCCAGCTCTAGTTCTAAGCCTGCTTGTTTTGATCCATTCATTTAAATAACAACACATTTCACATGCACAATAATGTGCATGACACCCTTTTCTCACTCATGTATGCATACATAAGCATTTAGTTTACACTTATGGCATGCTCTGTGCCTCCCCAGCCAGACATTGTTACTGCAGTAAACTTCATCTCCTTCCTCCACAGACTGGGCATTAGGAAGAATTCTTCACTGAGAGAGTGGTCAAACACTGGATCAGGCTTCCTAGAGAGGTGGTCGATGCCCCAACCCTGTCAGTGTTTAAGAGGCATTTGGACAATGCCCTTAACATGCTTTAGGTTTTGGTCAGCCCTGAATTGGTCAGGCAGTTGAACTAGATGATGGTTGTAAGTCCCTTCCAACTGAAATAGTCTATTCTAAATAGAAACTCAGACATACAGTCAAATTAGTTGAATAAAACAAACCGGTATTGTCTGTGCAGGTATAACTATGTTCACAGACACATGATGTGTTTGTGTGTCCAGACCAATCCCTGGTCTGATCCAGACTGCACTGCAACAGGGTGAAGCTCCAGAACACCCACAGTACCATGCCATGATCATATGGAGCAACACAGCAGAAGTTGGTTTTGAGAAAGAGAAGAAAATAGTCCAACTCCTTCTGGAAGCCGATTTTGCCATAAAACAAAGTAAGGTCAAGAGACCTGCACAGGAGATCCAGTTTTTAGGAATAAAATGGCAAGATGGACATCAGCAGATCCTCCATCTTCCAAACGTGCTGGTTTTAGCGGGTACAGAGTTAATTTGCTTCATAGTAGCTAGTATGAGGCTATGTTTTGAATTTGTACTGAGAATAAATTTGATAATACACGGATGTTTTGGTTGTTGCCAAGCAATGCAACAAGGACTTTTTCAGTTTCTCATACTGCCTCTCCCTGTCCTCCAAGCTTCTTCTCCACAAGAAGCTGGGAAGAGACACAGCCAGGACAGCTGATTCAAACTGGCCAAAGGTATATTCCATAGGACATCATGCTCAGTGTATAAAATGGGGGGAGTGGGCCAGGAGGAGCAATAGTTGCTCAGGGACTAGCTGGGCAATGGTCAGCAGGTGGTGAGTAATCGCATTGTACATCACTTGTCTTCCTTGGGTTTTGTTTCTCTCCCTTTTTGTTGTCTCCCTTTTCATACAATTATTAGTATTAGTATTATTTTATTTTATTTCATTATTCTATTAAACTGTTCCTATCTCAACCCATGAGTTTTGCTGTTTTTCCAATTCTCCTTCCCAGCCCACAGGGTTGGGGAGGAGCAAGCAAGCAGCTGTGTGGTGCTTAGTTATCAGCTGGGATTAAAACACAATACCTGTCTACATGAGCAGAGAAAGACCCTGAGTCACAGCCTGACAGCACTCTGACCACGGAGCTGCCACCTCCAGCTCAAGAAACCACCCCACTGAACTTTTGCTGGGTCTGACAGAGTGTGGGTACCCCAGGCAATGATGGATTCAGGCTTCTGCACTCGAAACCCAGCAAGAGCTGAGGCTGCTCTGCTACCAGTCTGCTGCTCTGGCCTTCCTGGAGCATCCATATCTGGCTCCATAAACTCTTGTGTATATAACCAACAGGCTGCTGCCCACTCCTTCTTTAGCCTGTGAATGTCTTCTACAAAGCAGCAACACATAGGAGTGTCAATCTCATTAATTTCTCCTTTAACTGCCACTTAAAAATTCCATAGTTGATGTGTGTTTACATTGTTTTAACCCTTCCATTCATGTGTGTATGAATACCAGCATCTTCCTTCATGAAAATACTCCATTTTGTTCCCAAGTAAATTGCATTTTCAAGGAGGTATTTATCTTCATGCAAAGTAGCAATACGAAGAGGCCCACAAAGGGTTGTAGGTATCCTACCATATCACACATACTGCAACAAACTCCAGTAGCATTACCATAACCAAACAGAATCTCTGCCTACTAGGTAGGTTATACGATGAGCTCAGAAGTTTGCCTTGTTCAGCCTACTTCAGGCCTTCGAACTCACCACAGCCTAACTGCTATCATCTGTGCCATGGCCTTCAGTGCTCTGCAAAGTTCGTATAGATGGTTATGGCAGGGTGATTGGAACTAGGTGATTCTATGATTCTATGTCTCCTCACCATATTTACTGTCTGATTTCATGATTTCATCAGCATCCTATAGAAAGAGGGGCAATAATGGAATTATTTGTATCATTATTGCCTTGTGCTAGAGAAGCCTCAAAGGGCAGCAGCTACTCAATCTATAGCAGTCCTGGACCAAGAGTGTTCACACAGAGTTCTCTTATGCCTGTAACATGGATATACAGAAATAAAAAATTGCAGCTGTCACAACATTATCGAGACACCTAAAGAACAGAGTAGAATGTCACCAAAATTGTAGCTGATGAGGTGTCTTCGATGCTGGTCTTCTCATGTACACAGAGAACCTCTTTGAGAAATCATCCCCCCAAAAAATGCACATTTTACAGCCTTTCCAGGAATTAGTGAAATGCTAGCAAATGTGCGTTACTGTCTTGGGGGGGGGTTATCAGGCTAGAAGAAATTAATATAGAATCATAGAATCATTTAAGTTGAAAAAGAATTTTAAGGTCATCGAGTCCAACCAATTGCAAGAGGAAAGAGATTTTAAATGTCAAAATTTAGTGTGATATGAAAGATGGAGAATCTGAACACGGCCATCATCTCCTGCATTTCTACAGTTCTCTTGCTTTGCAGACTTCAGCAATACCTAGGGCTTATACAGATCTTTTCCACAAAGATGAGTTCCAATTCCTGTGGAGATAAACTTGAGTGAATTACCTGGTCAATGTCATCTGACAAGGTACCAGAAGACCAGGAGGTTGCACTGTCTTCTTTGTGTCTTTCATCCTCTCCTTCTGAAGGCCAAAAGACTCCATCTTTTTCTGTGGTTGCACTTCCCTTTGAAAGCAGTAACAGTTCAGCCTTAGCTTGTGAATAGGAAGCTCAGATCTTCCTTCAGGCAGTGTCAAGGACTGCAAACCTTTAGTAAAACTTCAGTCTATTTCTGCCTTGTTTATCTACCTTTATTGTGTTTCCCAAATCCCACCTCTTCCCTTGTTTTATAGCTCTGCTGCAAGATAAGTGGCAGCTGGATGACACAGATAGTTTTTTCTAGAGACCTCACGGATCTCATTTTTTCACACTATTTAAAAAAATTAAAAAAACAACAAGAAACAATCTTTCTTCTGTCCTGACCCCCAAAAAGCCCTGCATGTAAAGAAAACTGCACCAGCAAAGATGCAGAATCAGAAACCTCGAAAATTAAGTGCTTGGATCAGAGTGGTTAGAAATTACCTCTACCCAAACTGTTTGGACTTCTTTGCACTGCCTAGCCACGGAGTTTTATCCTTGCCTAGCCTAAAGCAATCCCTTCATTATTCTATCACCCTTTTGCTACATTTCCTTTAGATTCTTGTTGCAAGGATGTAGCAAAAAGGCTAATTAATATCCATAGTGAGGACTTCAGACAAATGGAGATTCTTCAAAACTTGGCTGAGGCCACAGTCCTCCCAGGAGATGCAGGTGACAGTAGCTGGTCACTACCAGCCTAGGCAGTCTGAGAAGGGCTGTGCAAGTGGGTAGTTAGACTACAAGCTCATCACCACTTCTGCACGTTCCTGATTTCATTCATTTAGTCCCTAGGGTGTGGGAAAGTGTGCAGTTTTGTGGATTTTTTTTTCTTTTCCATAAGCTATTAATTTTATCATGAAACTTCACTCTCAGTTTTGCTCCTCTGCAGTTCATCTGGGTATTCAGACCCCCCACATTCAGAGCAACCTGTTGAACAGGTTTATCCCATTCTCCCAGAAACCTCTCCTATCTTAACTTAATTCCCAATAGTCTGATCATGCCCTTTTTTCTTAAACTCAAACATATAAAATGTTTTGGTTTTTTCTTCTAAGTTTTAGCACTTCAGAGACTGTCTAATTCTGTCTGAAGCCCATCCCTCCTTATAAACACTAGTATTCAGGTTCATATTTTGCCACTAACACTTCCATAAAGGGGATTTTACTGTATAAGCAATCCCACCAGAAGCAGGATCACATACCACAGAGTGAGGTGCTGTGTAACACTGGCATTGGAATATTAGTAGGCTGGCTCAAGTGCAATCCCTTAGTATCCTGGAGTGTTAACAGGTATTTCAATTTATTCTGAAGTATTCCAGATTTACACTTTTTTTAATAATTTCTCCTGTACCAAAACCTTGTATCTTACATATACAGCTGTATATATAAGATATATACTGAACTCACCTTGCTATGAAAAGAACAGTCCTCTGATTCTTCATCTAAGGAAGGTAGAAGAGAAATCATTCCTCTTTTTTTCAACTACAAAAATACACACAAAGAGACAGTCCAATTATTCATGACAAGAACAGTAAAAGCCTCTTCTGGCTGCAAACCAAAAGAGAGTTACCACTTGGGGTCCACTTTTGGAGAAGCACTGAACATCTGCCACCCTACATTAAAGTAATTGAAAGCTGTAGGTACTAAGCACTTCTGAAAATTGGGACTTTTTTCTATGCTGGAATGTTTTAACATCACAGCTATAATTGGGACAAATTTCATTTTGCTCCATGAAAACAATTTACTGAAAATCGCAGAACAACTGTCTATAAATACAACTATACATCAAGCATTTTGCTGTTGATTGCTTGATGCAAACTTCATGTTGGATCTGCTCATGCCAAAAAATAATGAGAGGCACACCTCTCCCTCAGACATGCACCACACCCAGTCCTTCTGGGACCACACAGAAGCAAAAAGGGGAGGAGAAGTAGTATTGATTCACAGCTGCAGGGGTGCTCCTCTCTCACATGCCACTCCTCCCAGAGAAAGAAGGTTATTTACCTTCCCTCTTCAGCTCTCAGGTAAGTGATCACAATGTGGTGCTCCACTTACCTGCTGACCAGAAACATCAGTGCCAATCAAGTCGTTTTGTGCTAATACAGAGGCTGTGGGCTCATCTCCTAATTCAGGCACATCTTGCTGTAAGCACTGGTGAAGTTCAGCCATTGAATTCTTCATCTCGGTAAGGATATCCTCCTTTCTTTGGCACAGCTTTATGATTTCTTCTTTTACGGCTTCCATTTCTCCCTAGGGAGTAACAACATCTATAAGCATCCATTTTTCCTACTTAACCAAACAGTAGTGTAACAGACGATACCAGGGATGTATCTTACTGGGACTGGGGCTATTTGCTCTTTTTCCTTTTTCAGGGCATTGGGACAGTTCCCCATTGCCACTGCAGGAGATGTCCAAATACATGCAAAACAGCAGCAAAAGATTCAGTTCAGGACAGGACTTGATGCCTGTAATGCAGAAGCTGGAGATCTGGAAGGAAGTGTAAAAGGCTGAAAAACTAGTTCTGAATAGGTCCTGCATAGTCATGGGAACATGAGTTTCCTTCAGGACAGAGGGAATGTGGGTGGGTTGCATTACTCTGTGTGTCAGAGTGGGTGATGTTACTTCCAGCTACCTTCTCTTGGAACCTGACACAAAACACATGGGATAGCCTTGATGAGGGCAAAGACAGCCACAAGGGTAGCTCAAGGCTGTCTTCTTTGTTGAAGCGGGGCTAAAAGAAGGAAACATGAACCATTCAGTGGGTTTTAGTGAAAAAACTGTCCCTGTCTTTGAATATGATATTGGGAGAAGTGGTCCCCAACAAAGTACAAGGAAAATATTTAATGTTCTGCAGGGATTAAACAATAACCAAAGTAACTCTCCACTAATGGGGAAATAAATCTGTCTTGGTCTCCTTCCTGGCCATGATTATTGCTCTAGCTGGTGTTCTGCCCTTAGAGATTTCTGCTAGGGCATTTCCTTACCACCCAGTCTCCAGCTGAGCAGAGAAAGCACAACAAAGAGTAGGACAGGGCAAGGAATAAAATGCCCCACTCCCTTCATTATTGAAAGTGCGGAAGCTCTTTGAGACATTGTTGCTTGCTCAGAAAACTGAAACATGGTTAAATATCCCACTGCATGCTGGGCTCAGTCCATCAGAGCAAGCTTTGATTTCAGGCTTGAAATAATTCCACATCATGCTCTATCATGGTGTGAATAATGCTATGCGAGTAATAATGCGTGAAAAATGGAAGCAGTAGGACTGCTGGTTCTGTCTCAACTATAGCTGCTTCTGTTAATAACTCTGGTTGCATGATGGGAAAGGTCGAGGTAGGAACCCCAGCAAATTTTCAAGGATGTGAGAACTCTGCTCAGACAAGGACGTTTTCCCTTTTGTACACTCAAAAACACAAGGCAAAATCTTCCAAAGATAAAGGAAATAAAATCACTGGACTGAAGAAACAGCCATCCATGATAATTTGACATATTTTTACAAATACCCACTAAGAACAGTATTTCTATTTGTTTCATTGCAGGAGGAGACTTTACAGCATACATTAACAGCTATCACTTTACCAATTTAACTAGCTAGAAACCTCCTCAGTAAACAAATCTTAATTAACATCACTTCTTCATCTGAAGCCTCTCAATAAGATGGGCAATTCTATTGCCCACTTCTGTTCAGGAGATGCTACTATTGTGAAACAGGAGCTATTAAACAGAAAGCCCTATGCTCAAAGACAAAAACCAGTAAGAATCAGGAAGTGAGTCATGTTTAGTACTAGCATCAAGCCTCCAACATCCAACCACCTGAAAGCAGAGCAGCTATGTACTTAGGAGCCTACCAAGTGATTATAGTTATTAGTCAAGTACTATGTACATGAATTATCTTTATTGTGACTGAATGCAAAAAGCTGAGCATTTCAGAGGCACTTTATAAATAGTTATTACACTGAATTACTCATTTCCTGACTTCTGCAGTGCTGTCCTTAAAACACATCTTATTTTTACATTAAATAATCAATGAATCCATTACAAAAAGCAGTCAATTGCAGGGAGAAAAGCAACACATATTTATCAGTTGATGAAAACACAGTGTGACAGTGAGAACGAGGAAAGGAGTCTAAAGAATCTAACCCTAACCAGAATCACCAAAAGTACCACTGTATAGTCAGTGATCAGAAATGGACTCAGTTCTCTCCTTATGCACTATCACAAGCTGCTACCTCGGCATCATTATCAGGATGCTGAGCACAGGCAGCTATCAGTGCTGCATATTGTTTCACCAAAACAGCTGTCATGAAAACAGCACTCTAAATTTTCCTTATAAATTGATATGGGTACAAATGACACATCAAAGTCAATACGGATAATACTGTGAAAGATACACCCAACTTGCAAACTCATATCAATTGCACTATCTCTTGATATATGTCAACTTACATACGTGTAGTCACACAATGGCATTCAATTGCCTGCTTGACTGTGGCAGTGAGGGGAAGCATACTGCCATTTCTCAGTGCTCTGCATCATCATGATTAGTGTTAATCAGGAGAACTAACAGATATGAGAGATAAAGCAATGAAACCCACCTCTGGACAATGAGTCCTCTGAGACACTGGTTGATTTTCATGTGGTATTTCAACCAAGTGGTTCTTCAAGAATTGTTTCAACTTTTCAATTTCTTGCTCACATTCTTCTGTTTTCTTCACAGCTTCCTGTGAAATAGTAATTCTCATAAATAATTTCTAATTAACTAGTACAGAAACAAACCAGTCAGTAATGCAACGAACTTGTACCGAAAAGTACGGAAGCCTCCTTTGCATCTGTAGTTAAATGTAAAAGAAACTGTGTTTGTTCTGCTAACTTTGCACAACCCTATCCTCACAAAGTTTATTATTCACTTGCTAAAGACAAACAAACTGTTCTACCCACAGGTAGAAGTAGGGTGAGGTATTCTGCCTAGAAGCACGTCTTTGCTTACTCCACAGTAGAGCTATGAATTTGGCTTTAAAATACAAACAGAGCATATTTAACCACATTCACTACAATGTAGAACACGTTAGGAAAAAAAGAAAAAAAGAGGGAAATTACAGTTTTATATCAAGTTAGAAAGCCTACCTGGTTTTTATTGGTGCTTAGGTCTTTACTGCCAGTTAGTTCTGCACTGACCAAAAATGAACTGTGTTTACAGTAGGCAGATACTGCAGCTGAGAGGATAAGCCAACCACAGTACCTGGAAATTTGAATATTTCCTATAAAAATGGTAAGTATTTCCACTTTGTGTGAGCTTCCTCATCTTACATGACTTATGGGAAAACATATTGCAGGTTATAAACAGCCAAATTCACTTCTACTCATTTGATAGTGACAGCAAAATCTCATCAACCCCTATGCTCTACTGTTCATGCAAAAATCGGCCATGTCCCCACACACATTGCTCATGTTTGTCAGCCACAGTCTGTCACGATGTCTCAGGTAATTAAGAAATTGTTACACCTACAAATCAGAAGATTTTGTGAAAACATTTAATTCACAGAACATTTGGTGGGTTTGTGTTTTCTAACTTATGGACTGAGAACCAAAGAATATCTAAGGCCTATTGCTCAGGTGTCTGCAAGAGGTAACAAAGAAAATGCAGCCTCTTGTCAACAGGTTTGAACTTAACTCTGCTGATAGCAGCACATAAGCAGCCTGAAAGGTCAAAAAATCTCTCTGCAAGGTGTGTACAGACTGTGCCTTTCAGAGCAAAGAGTGTCTCCTGATATGATCAGTAACAGTGACCTTTATTCAGTCACTTCCTCACAGTAGCACTCCCTCTCAACAAAACACAAACTAATAAAGTTTTAAATTATTTTTTACCTACAGGTGTTAAAAAGAACAAAAAAACCCAAAACTCTTTTCCCCACTTAAAAAAAAAGCCACAAACTGGAGAAGATATTTAATTGTGGACTATAATCTTAATGGCATATCTAAAGAATCAGATAAAAAAAAGAGTAGGTCTGCTCAGTTTTAATGAGAAACTAAGAGTCTTTCTAAAAGAGAGATCCTTTTTCCCATACCTTCACTTCCACACAAACAGGACTGTTTAGTAATAGGTAAAATATATACTATCTCAAGTTTCCTTGACTAAAGGATATGAATTCTTTGCATAGACACTCCAATGTCTTCCCTCACAGGCCAACATGTGAATATTGCCATTTGCCTGAAGGTAGCTCATCTAATTCCCTGCCTTCCACTGACAGGCAAAAAAAATCTTATTTTAGCTTTTTCCTAATATAACATAAATTATGCCATATATGTGGGACTGAGTCTCTTCCTAGAAGTGACGTCTCTCTTTTGAGTTATTTCCTGCTGAACATTTGCTCTTTATTCTTCATCTTGTGGCAATACTAGAAGACCTACCCACGGAAAAGGCTCACCTGCTACAGCATACATGCAGGCAGACATTGTGTTTGTTATGGAAGAGCTTACTAAAAATGAGCACAGCAAATAATCAAATATGCAAATACTACCACTCTCTTGCACAGAAAAGCAGTAGCAGCAGCTGTGGCTTCCAGCCCCTCTTCCTGATGACATTATTTAGGTAATGATAGGCGTGGTACTTGACAGGCCATAATAAAAAACAGGGCAGCATTCAACACAGATCTAAGGCACTTAAAACCTTGCCTCAAAGCAGTCACACTACCTATTACAGGTTTTGTTTCTGTTACACATTTTCCGATGTTACACTGCAACTTAATTATACAAAAGTTACTAGTGCAATACCCCATTGCATCATCAATAGCAAAATATGGGTAAAGGCATCAAGCACTAAAATTTCAAAACTGTTCCTCAGGAAAAAATAACAACTATGTATATATTTGTGCAGGACACTTGGCTCCCATTTACGTTCCTCTCTATCAGGATACTTACTGCCTTTCTAATGCAGCACTCCAAATGCAGTACTTTAGTAGCTTTATCCTTTGTTATGTCCTGGCTGGTGCCAGACTAATATTATAGTACTGCTGCTTTCATCCCATTCAACAGGACTGGAAAATCTTTTTTGCACAGTTTGATATCCTAGCTGCCAAGAATTGCAATTTTTCCAATCTGTTTTCTCACAAAGAAATTTCACTCAGCTACAGATTGTTGGATGTCTATAAGATGAAAGCAAATGCTGAGTAAAAAAGGTTACAGCTGTTTCAAAAAGGAGAAAAATCTAAACCTTGACCTAATGCTCCACATAAACCAGTTAGAAGTCTTATGATAACACTTTATGATTGTAAAGCACCCTGTTTCTTATGATTTTAAAGTGTTTTGAAAATTGTCAAGTATTTAATCTGGTAACTCTCTGAGAAAGGTACATTTTGCCACATCTATTTGTCAGACATGAGAAATTGTATGGACTAAAAAAAAACAACACAGGGATCATACGGATCTCACACTGTCACTGCTTTTTCCCAAACTCCAAGCATGCGTTAGTCATGCAGCATGTTTGAGTTTTTCCTCTTGGTGT
The DNA here is from genome assembly GCA_013398125.1 of Aegotheles bennettii. NCBI lineage: Eukaryota > Metazoa > Chordata > Aves > Caprimulgiformes > Aegothelidae > Aegotheles > Aegotheles bennettii. Next base: position 15,721 of record VZRW01012162.1, read on the forward strand.
GGTACTTTTAATTCCAAACTGAAAATCAAAGATGGACACTCATGTTTTAGCTGCCACTTGTGTCTGCCCGGCCTCTGAAGTGCCCAAGAAGCTGTTAGATGTCCTAAAGTATTTTGTTTAATGTAATAGACTTGGAAAACCAAATCAACAAAGATTCTGTATCATATTCCTAGGTGCTGCTATCGTCCTGCCAAGAAATGGATGAGTCACATGAGAATTTTCACACCTCTGCTGACTTGGTAACATGCATAGCCAAACTCCAGGTTGCCCCCAAGTATATCTACCCTGGGCAATGGAGCATGATTAGATATACCTGCAGATATTCCTGAGCTGGTACAGCCACATTGGTCAGTGAAGTGCTGCAGACATACTACTTCAGGTTTGCAGCCAGCATAGCTGTTTCATAACTCATATTGCCCATGAGCTAACTGACCCCACTGGCACTACCTTCTCCTGCAGCTGTGTGTCACACTGATGCTGTTATATCACTTCTGTTTCCAGTCCTGGTCTGGCCAACAGCATCACCAAGCCCCCTATCACATATTCACTTATGCAGACACATCCTTGCATGGACCTTCTGAGGGCAGGAGTTGGGCTGCTTCAAAACAATGAATTAGCTAAGTGACAGTGGCAGAAAATGGTCACTTTCCTGGCTCACTGTTTTGGGAAGATCATCTTGAGTGAAAGACTTTCCACTATTAATTATCAGCAATTTCTATCTAATGGCTGTCAACAAAGGATTTCCATGTTCAAGATAAGTTTAAGGACTTGAATGTTGCAGATGTGAGCACCTGCATATAACACTGGACTTCAATCATCAGTTGTGCAAACCTGGGTCATAAGACACTTGGGCCTTCGTTTCTTCTACAATATGCAAATCACATGGTGTCATTTGTGACTGAACTGGAAAACTGAAATGAATTCCAAGACTATCCAGTGTGCCTTCTTGTAGTATCAAATTACACAGGAAAACAAAACAGAACAAAAAAAATCCCCAAACCGTTACGTAGAAGACATAGTAGGTGTACTGTATGCCTTTAAATAATGTTGTTTAGTGATCAAAATTATTATAAAATAAAGGTGGTTTAGGTGATAGTTAAAAAAAAAATCAAAATAAATAAAATCAATTACCTCCAGTAAGCTGTTTTGTTCCTTAGTAATGTTTTCTAATTTCTGCAATTCTCTCAAGAGTTGTCTTGCTCTCTGGAAGACTGAGAATGGTTGCGTTTTCACTCCTGGTAGCTGAAGTGCTTCCTCATAGGACTGTATATGAACAATGGTCTTCTGCATGGGACCGACATGGTCAAGTATAACCTATTATGATACAGGATAGATGATAGATGTGATACTGAGTTGGAAAAATCAACAGTGAAAATTTATATTAGAGTCATGATGTGCAAAAGTTCTCTTTGGTGAGTTTCCCATTTGAGAAGGAAGAATATTTTAATCTTGGAACAAATAAGTGAAAATCCATGGTGACGTTGTCTAAAGCAAGAGGAAGATATAACTTACATTTACATTTCTGCTTTTTCTGCATATATACACATAAGTTTGCACAGTGACAAAGAAAGGGGCACATTCAGATTAGCTGCTATTTGCTAAGTGTATCATTTCAAAGTAGCATATCTTTGGCAATGAAGACAGACAAAGAACTGGTGCAAACTCTCTGATGTCACTCTAGCCAAATCTATTTTTTCTTTTTTGAGCTACAAACCAGTCATAAAATGTCCCATGTATTAAAAAAAAAATGCCATAGTGCTTTGCTTTAAGCAACAAAAGGAAAACCATCTGGCCAAGGCATCTTTGCAGTGAAGTCCCTGCGTGATGATATGGCTTTATGGTATGTCACTCCAGCCTATGTTTCCAGAAACATCTGATAAATTTTGCCTCTATTTTTGGGGGCCTGATTTTCAGACTTTCAGATTACTTACTGTTTGATGCTAAGTAGAGTGACGTGTAGCCAGTGTCTCAGAAAGTCAGGCCCTTTTTAGGAAGTTCTGAAAACGGAGACACTCAAATATGGCAGGTATGTCTGACAAAGTGTGCTTAAGTTACATACTCGAGTTCTCTATGGGCATGTTCTTAATAGTGCTTTAATTTCAAATGTTTTTGTTCAAACCATGACTATTCTTCTTGAAGGGATCTCCCAACAGTCTCACCTTAGGGTTTACATTAAGCAGTTGTCTTGGACCATGCAAACTGGATTCCTTTCAAATGAAACTAAGGCAGAAGATACTCTCCAGAAGAGCCTCTGAAAATACCCAGCCACTAGTGGATGTCCATTCTACAGGATCAGTCCAAAGTAAGCTCCCAAGACACAACACAGATATCAGATCCTCTGCACCAGCTGTTTTGCCCTACCAATGTGTTCCTCTTGGATTGCACTACTTACTACTGTAGAAACATGTAGCCAAAATCACAACTGAGATAATACTTTCAATCTTTGACCTGAAAGTTAGAATTTGTGTGATACTAAGATTTCAAAGTCATATACTAAAAACTTGTTCATGGTAGTTTGCAGTCACAAAACAGCCTCATGCTTTTGAAAGCATATTTATGCTAACTTATACGTATAGGGAAAAAGCCTACATAGGAGTTTTCACGGACCTGTCCATGTTTAAGTTTGTCTTTAGGAGAAAATTCTAACAGGTCTTCTGATGACAGGATTGTCTTCATTTCATCAATGTCCTTCTCAAACATTTTCACATGAGATTCAATGGCATCCAATTCCTAGATTTTGGGAACAAAGAGAATATTTGTAGATAATACAAATACCAAAGTCAGCTTGCATTTCTGCTTTTCACTTAAAATTTAAAATGAAATAGTGAGAAAAAAAGTGCAGCATATGCAGGATATGTTAATGGATGCTACCAATCAAAAGGCTAGTTACTATAAATTACATATCATCACAACTTCTGGAGGAATTAAGTATCTAAAGTCATCTGGTCTCTTTTAAACCCTGAATACAGAACTGAAATATCCTTGAAAAGTCACATTATAAATTACCAGTATTGACAAGACACTTTTCCAGTGCTGATAGTTATCAGCATAGGAAACTGGTTTAATTACACTGTTGCAGCTTCCTATATGAAGAATTTTATGTCAGATGGAAAATGGATCCACATACAGTAGAGCTGCTTGTGAACTCTCATGGAGACAAAGTCACAGAATAAACTAGGTTGGAAGGGACTTTGAGAGGTCTCTGGTGCCCATCAGAGAGGCTGTTTGGGTCCTGATCCTGTTGAGATTTGGCTACCTCCTGGGATGGGGATTTTACTCCCCCTTTTGGCCCCTGACCTACTGTTTGACCAATCTCACTGCAAAAAACATCCTTCCTAATATGTAGATAGAATTTCCTTTGTTAGTAATTTAGATCTGTTACTGCTCATCTTTTCTATGCACACTCCAAGAATACTCTGGCTCTATCTTGTCTATAGTCTCCCATTATGTAGCAGTAGACAGCAGTAATACCTGCCCTTGCACCCATGAGCTGTCTCTTCTTCAGGCTGAACTGACCCAGGTTTCCCAGCCTTTTCTCCTACATCCTGTGCTATGGGTCCCTGACCACCTTCGTGGCCTTCCTGGACTTCGTCTATGTGTGTCTATTTCTTACACTGGGAAACCTAAAACTGGGCACAGCACCAACATATGATCTCAGGGGTGCCAAAAAGAAAGATCATCCCCATGGACCTCATGGCTACACTCTTGCTCAGGCAGCCCATGAAACTGTTGACCTTCATGTTGCAACGCCATGCTGCTGTGTCCTGAACTTTACAGCTTCATTAGATACCAAACCCCTTCTGATGGTTTGTTTCCAAACAACTAATTTTTTTCACTAGGCACACCTACTAAAACCACCAAACATTTTTTCTATGCAGACAATATAAGCTGTATTTCATAACATATGATGAAGCTTGCATAAAAGGCCTTTATAGATCACCCAAACTTACATCAGCCACATGCTGGATCTGTGGAAGAATCTCTGCTATTTCATGCTGTAAAGTTGCTACTTGATCATCTACTTTATGTAGCTGTTGCATTACACTGTCTGTTTCAAAGACTGGTGTTAGCTCCTCCAGTTCCAAGTAAACATTGTGTAGAAGATTTTGCTTTTGCTCTGAGTCTTCCAAAGCCATCTGGAAACAAAATAAGAGCTTAGTTTCATCCATCAATGGTGAACACGAAAGTTTCACTGAGTTTAGGACCAGAAGGAATCAGTTTTAATTTCCTGTATGTCATTGACCATTGCATATATTCCCAAAAGCTTAGTTCAGGCTAAAACTTCATTCCTAAGGGAACCGAACTGCTGCATCCTGCAGGCAGAAAACTGAGAGACTGATGCTATGATTTTAAGGGAATCAATTAGAGAAAATAAGTCTACATGAGCATGACAAAAGGCATGAAGAGGAAGATTTCAAACTCAGAGAGAGGTCCCACCCAAAAAAAAAGAAAAGTATGAGATCCTGGAAAAGATTCCTCTCCAGCTCCTGTGCCATGTTCAGGCTGATCCCAAGTACATAAACATGACATGTCAGCCAGACACCTGAAAAGGTTTTTCTGCACACCAGCCTGCAGACAGCAGATGTAACAAAATGTTCCAGAAAATATATGGTCAGTTGTGCATGATGGAAAGATTCTTCCCATCTCCTGCAGCTAACTGGATGAGCTTTTGGATTAATTACAGCAAATGTCTTCATGAAGAACAATGAGGGTTGTAAGAAATGCATGCAATCCACTGAAGGAAAGGGCTGAATGCATGTCTCAGCAATAATGCAAGCCTCGGGTGCATTTCCAAATCCATCACTTTCCCAGCCCAGAACACATAAAACACTCCAAATCACAAATGCAGGAGACAATAAGCTTTTGTCACAAAAACATTCACAGATTTTAGAAATCAAGATCTTCCCGCTGCGGCTATGTGCTCTGTAACCTGCCAGTCCAGAATAGTCATCTACTTCTTGTAAGGAATTCTTATTAGTTTTAATACAAAAATTTATGTTCAGAGCACCAACTTTCTCTCTTGGTCTAAGCCAAGGAGTGATCTATGGAAACCTCGAATTTCACATGTGAAATTGCCAGAAATCCTCTTGGCACTTGCCTGGCCCTAATCTTCCCTGTAACATTACAAACATTAGATTTTTGAAATTACCAAATCAGAATTACCTTCAAGATACAGTGAGAAATGCTTTCCAAATCACAATTCACTTCAAAATTTCCATCTAACTCACAGACACCAAAAAAACACTTTATTCTTTTTCCATCATATACACACAATACTGAAAGAACCATACATATTCAGGCAGTAAAAACTTATTATAGCCATACAAGTAGGGTTCCAGAAGACAATCACACATTTTTGGAAGACAGATGCACTACAGCTCAGCACTTTCACTAGATAGGTATGTCCAACACAGAAAAGTATCTATCTATATTCCATAAGTGTCAACTGTAACTATTTTTCACTTAAAGGATTTATTGAAAAAGGTAAATTATTTATGGCAGTAAGACTTAAGAATGCAAAACTGTACAGAGCAACTGTTTCTAACAAGACCATATATCTTCAGCAACACTTACATGAAGGTCATCAGTATGTTTGCGTAAGCTTTTTGCAGAGTCGTTTTGAGCATCTGCTCTTAGCAAGCAGTTTGTGTTTTCTATCCAAACTTTCACGTTCTTCAAGAGTTCATCATACTCTTCCATCTTGTTGGCAGCCTAGGAAATAACAGGATTTTACAAAAAGGCACAAATGCATTTCTATTCACTGTATAGGATAAACACATCTATGGAAAAGAATAAAAGGAAACAGGATGCATTTTCATCAGGTCAGTTAAATTAGCAAGGTGAAATAAAGTTCGTAATTTTTCTGAAACAGTTTTGCGATTTCAGGCTCTCTCCTTATTTTGTTTCTTATAAGATGTGATTTTTAAAAAACTTCTACATTTGCATCTACCTTGTTTAAAATGGCAGTTCTGTGCTCGGCAAGTTGTGAGACCTGTTGGTACTGCTGATGGGGGGTCACTAAGATATCCATCAACTCCTGTGCGTGGCAAGAATCCTGCTCTACTATATCATGCACTTCTGCATCCAGTTCATTGAGTTTATAATGCCAAAGGTCCAGCATATCCCAGATTTGCTGCGCATGGAGAGAAGGGAAATGAAATATAAAGTCAGGCTTAAAGATAACCACAGAGCTATTTATTCTCCATGTGGGGCATGTGGAATTGAAAAGATTTTGGGAACTGATATGATGAGAACAGAGCACTGCATCTACTGATGTGATTCACAGCTGAAAAAACCCACGTATTTTCCTGTGAGAAAGAACTGGTACATATTCACCAGCTAAATGCTTGCTTGGGCCATTTTACGTTCCTGCTAAACCAGGCTCTGTAGAAACAACCAAAAATCTTTTAACACCAACAAAATTTTCTTGCAAGATTACCTTCTGAACTTCTTTGGCTTTTGCAATGTTTTCACTCTTCTGTTGTAACATCTTTTCAATAGCTTGAAGGCCATTGTTAATAGTTTCTGCTTTTCCTTTCAGCATATACTGGGGAGAGCTCTGCAAGATTTCAAAGCTGACCTGTCACAGTAAAGAGAAAACGATAGGGGATATTACAAAGACCTGCTTGTTTCTGTGCACCACCTCACCAAAAAACATTCACATCCTTTTCATGTTTCTCTTGATGAGTCACTTAAAAACACAGGAATTTAATTACATTTGCAGGGAGAAGCGTTAATGAGAGCACGTTCAACACCTACGCGTTGTTCAATAATTTCCTCTCCCTTAGAAATGACTACTGAAGAAAGGGAATCCCTGAAGAAACAAACAAGAAGATGCTGCAGCTCCCTGGGTGCTCCACTTCAGCTGTCCCTGTTCTGATCTGTAACAGAGGTCAATCATGCTGCATTGTGGAAAGGGTCACGTTTAGATTTGTGCTGTAAAAAACCCAGAATGACACCTTTATGCCTCAGCTGACAGCTACTACTTCCATGTAAGAAATAAGGGAATATGGAAGTGCATCAATATATAGTGAATTTCTAAATATAAATTTAGAGATTTATTACTAAAATAAAAGGCTCTGAGCTCCATAAAGTATGTGGAACTTTATTTTACTCTGCAGAACTCCACAGAAATAGAAGATTGGTACACTGGAGGGCTTGATTTTCTCTGTAAAGTGCAAACTCTCAAGTAAGCTGAAGCTGAGTAATTGCTTAAGCACAGAAGTGAGAGACACAGTAAGGTACCAGGTTGCTATGGGCTAGATGAAGTGTAAGGGGTGAGAAAGTCCTTGCTCTTAACCCAAAGTGATGTCTTTTCTTATTAAACTGCTAGCTGTTAGGGTCAGCCAAGCACCAGGAAATTGTTAAATTATGGTAAATTCTTTGTGTGCTGTAGCCCTAGGATTTATCGACCATATGCACCTTTATGCTGCATTGATTTCTAGTTTAGTAGTTATTCTGGTTTGAAGCTACTTATACTGAAACACTTCATCCTTTTTGTGGGAAGAGGAGTTAAGATCCTTATTTAGTTAATAAATTATTTATCCATTTTTACTTCTTAATTTTATTAATATTATTTTTATAGACTCCAACATGGAGTGTCAGACCAAAATCATAATACCCACAGTAAGATACTGTATTGATAAAATTGCATTAATCAAAATAAACATAAAAGAACTACAGTGCTCCTCTCAAATACTCATGCTTATACAAAAAAGCTATGAAGTCCAGTCTGTACTCAGTGTTTAAGACTCCTTGGAAAAAGGAACTCAGACTGTAATCACCAAACACGTGACCTTTACTACTATCCTGGAGTTTACCTAACATGAGAAATTGATGTTTGTAGTGCTAGTTTCTAACATAGAAGAGAAACACCTATGAGTGATGTGACACATAGGGAAATGAGAAAGCAGACCAAGCACTTGATAGTAACCTATGAAGGAGTTAAATGATCTACTAAGGACAGAGGGAGACAGTGTAAAAGGGGCCTTACACAGAATGTAGTCAAAGATGTAAATCTCATCACTGTGATGGGTATCTCCAGGAGACAACAATACCACAAAGGCCCAGCTGTGATAGGTATCTTGGGAGAGAGGTGCCACATAACAATACCACTGTGATGGGCACATCATGAAGGAATAATGTGAATTCAGAACCATGGGAATGTGAGGAATCTACAAGCAAAATGACTAACTTCTGAAGACACCAAGAGACACCTCTTCACTGACCACCAGAAGACCCCATGGAAGCCCCTCAGAGACTTAGGCTACATGCGTAATCAATATGCAAATATGTTAATTAGTTCCAGGAAACAGAATGAATACTTATAACTATTTTGGGATATCTAATGTATATGTATGTAACCGAGCTATATAAACTCAAACCAAGACACCACATGGCATGCACGTTGGGTGGAGATATCCCCCCTGCATCTGACCATAATAAAGTATGCCTGCTTCTTAATGCTACATTGGTGTTAGGGAGTTTTATTCCTGATTTTGGTGATGCACTGACTTCTTAACATTCCTCAGAAAAAGCACTGCATCTGTCAATGCTCTGGTCATCTGTAGGGCAGAATTTAAATTTCAAGACTTCTTACTGGGATAAATTTATTATATTTTTCAAATAAAATCCATGGCATCAAAAGTACAATTTATTTTCATTTTTAGGTTAACAGATTTAGAAGAAAGCAGAATGCCATTAAAACATGACAAGTTAATTCAATGTAACATATGCTAGTATTTCCTAGTATGTAACTAGACTGATCTCCAGTTCCACTAGGATTTATTCTGTTTCCTAAATGCAGTTAAAAAAATTCCAAGACAGTTTATATTGTTTTCCACTACCTAAATGTGAAAAGCAAATGTTATCTTGTTTCCAGGACTGTTCTTTCATCCATCATGTAATGTGTGCATTGGGATAATCTTTTATCTCAGTAAATGAAATAGTAAACAGAAAAAAACCCCACAAAGTATAAATACTGTTTTACTTGCATTCTCCTTCTCTCTCCTACCCAGTTGTTAGTTCTAAAAAGTCTGGTTCCATTTTGAAACGGAAACTACAAAGTTAACCAAATTAAAACTAATAAGCTGTAATGAATAAGTCTCTAAATATTTAATGAGACATAAAATGAATGAATAATCTGACAGATACTAACAACTATTATTAAACTTTCAAGTTTTATCAAATTAACTGAGATTTAGCCTCTACAATTGGCATTAAACATTATTATTTCTGAAATAAGAGAACAGAAAGATTTTTTTTTCCTTTTAAAAGTAACACAATTGAATAAGTAACAATGATAATAATTCTATAGGGCTAAAATTTGACCCCAAGCTTCCAGTGTTACTTCACTTTCCTTTAATTTTGCTTTCTATTAACAGTTTAAATCCCCTGTAAATAGAAAACATTGTAAAAAGCTGAGGCAATGTTATTTAGTTATTTAAATTTCTTGCCTGCTTTTAGAAGAATGCAACCATGTCCCAAGGGGTGGTATAAAGAACCATGCTGTGGCACCCTATCGTGTGCAAATTAGATTTTAAAAATCTGGTTTTAACTCAGTTTTGAAAATATCTTCTCAGTTAAACTATACAAACTTCCCAATCAGCTTTGACTACTAGTTCAGTTTGAGAACCAGACTGGATAGAAGACAAGAACCATATGATATCCAAGACGTTATTGCTAGTGGTTCTGCCATGTCATCTTCTAATGGAAAAGAAAAATATTATATTCACACTGCTTCTATAAGGTTATTCTAAAAGGAGACAGTTAACATGAGGAATCTTTCCTCAAGCACACATTTTCACTGAGAGGAAAATGCAAATGAAAATAATCAATGTTTCAGTTTAAAATATATGGTTACAACATTCATCAAATATTGCTGTACTTATTTATACATTACATCAACAGTTACCTTGTCTTCTAAGTCTTGCAATACTCTCTTGCAGTCCTCCAGCTGTGTTTCAATCTCTGCAGGAACTAGTGTATACATTTCAGAATACTTGATCCGGAGTTTCTCCATGATATCCTTTAGAGTTTCACTTTCTTTACCAATCACACTCTGAACCTCCTACAAAAATTAAGAATAACTTCAGCAGTTTTACCCAGTTTTTACTGAGTGCATGTGCACGTGTGTATACATAGATATGTATATATATACATACATATTGTGTTTTGTATTTCCTACCACTATTATGATTTGGAAAAGTTGTTTTTGTGATATCAAACCTAATTTGACTACCTCTGCAAACAGATTAACTTTGAGAAATACTCACTCATTTAATCAAATGATGCTTTTCAGTCTGTAAGAATTAATTAAGCTTGATACTACTCCATGACAGGCAACTGATGCACTGATGTTTATTGACAGGTATAGCAATGTAATAATCTGAAGTGCTCCTATGATTAAATGTTAACTGCCGTGCTCTCCCTTTTGCCAAAAGTGCATTTTCTCTTTGAAAGACATTTAATAGTCAATGTTCATTCCTTCTTTATTATAAACAACACAAAGGCCACAAAAAGCAACAGGTTTCAAGCTGCAGTGTCTGCTTTCAGGCAATTACGCAGAGCAGCACAGCAGGCTCCTTTCAAAACAGTGGTTTCCAGTTCTGCATGAAGAATGTAGGTTTTATGAGATAAAAGAAACTTGAACAACTGTCTACAGCCTGTGGCCTGGAAATAAAACCTGATCTAAGTCCTCTTGCAGAGAGAATGAAGAAACTCATTTGTTTTGAAGGTTTTCTAGAATTTCAAGGTGGAAAGTTGTGTTTGTTTGCTTTATGGTTCCTTTTCCCAATGCTCAGCTGTTTGAGAAACTCAAATGTTAACTCAAGTTATTGGGTAAAATGATCTAAAGCTCCTACCAGGCAACGAAAGACATTAAAATTAACATAGTTTTCTTTTTCAGTCAGGGGTAATGGTAATCCCTTAACTCCTAGTCTTCATTTAGAAATCTTTTCCCTCACATAAATACAGTGCACAGAAGAAATATGTAAGAGTCTGAGATTGATTTATTTCCTGTCATCCCGTGACAGCTGGGTCTGATATTAAAAAACTCAAAACCATGAAACAACTGTGTGCCTCATTCTACCATAGAGAAGGCTGCTGTTGATTGTGCCAGCGTTTATGGGAGTTTATAGATACCTTGACTTGAATTTGAAATAATCTGTTACATTAGCCTCCAAAATAAAGCACGTCTCTGCAAACTTTCTGTGTATATATATGTGTTCACATTTCACAGATTATTTAGCTGGAAAGCAGATGTCTGTCAAAATTGTCCCAATTTTTTTTGCTAGGGGACTAGATGATATCACTTCCCATCTGCATATTCATCTATATTAGTGAGTTAAAACTTTGCCACCTACCTAAACTAGTTAAAAGATAACTCAACTAAATAGAATTAAAAATAAATTTTAGATCAATATTTAAAAATTAAGATAGTAATAAAATCCACAATAGGACTAAAATGAAAAAAATATTATTAAAAGAATCAATAAATAAACCCACATTCAGGAAGTGTTAGAAATAATACCACTTCATAAAGTCAAGAATTCAAAGAAGGATAACAAAAATACATTGAAATGACAGAAATGTATAGACTAGGTTGCTGCAGAGCGATGGTTGCTGCTGATGGAGACTGCAGTCTTGATCACAATTTGATTTCTAAAAAGCATTTACCAGGTTAACCCCCCAATGTGGGACATCAAATCTGGAGCATCTGAAGCTGCCGTGGCTAGGTACGCAGAGGGGGAAGAGATGCAGGATGTAAACTAAGCAATCCTTCCTAAGAGGCATGCAAGTGGCTGCTGTGAATCAATCTGCAATCTGGAAAGAATTCTATGGCAGCTAGCTGGACCACACAGAGGAACACAAACCTAGGACATGGCAGGGCCAGTCATATTGTGCTGAGCCACATTCACTCTGTTTAAGTCAATGTGCATATGCATATACTTTGTTACTGATTTTACTTGGAGCAAGTTCAAGCCCTAGTATAAAAAAGGACATATTCCAAATGTCCACACACAATAACAGAGCCGTTACCAACCTCCAGTTGTTCGGCCTTTCCAGTAGCATCTTTTAATAACACAGATGCAGCATTCTGTAATGCATTTGTCACAGCACTTATTTCTTCGGAGATCTTGTTCCTCTCTTGAATCTCTGCTTGCACAGAATCCTTATGGTCTTGAGTCTTTTCATACAACCTATGAAAGATTTCCAGCAATAATGTATTGAGTGTTAGAGTGTACACTAAGTAGGAGCAATTAAAGAGCACACTTAATACAGATATTTTCAAAATTTATATCCAGAACCACATTTTTCTGTATTTTAATATTCTTTTTTGTAAGTAAATCTCTGAGTTTGTCTTTATTATCTCACTTTCTTAAAAAATGAGTTTTCAGCTATTACTAAACAAAGTATGTTTGGTAGACCAAATCAAATAGCATGTGTATTTAAGTAGCAAACAGAGCTCAGGTTCTCAGTCTGAAAACACTGGCAGAGCAGAAGACATTTGTAGAGAGTTACATATCAAAGGGCAGGCATGGAGAAGGGAGATTACAATCACAGATTTGCAAAAAATATTTCAGGCAAATTTTAAACAGTGGCACTCACTTAGTAAGGCAAAAGTGGCACTGGAGCAAAAAGAACAAGGTCTGATTTCTGTAAGAGTGGAAGATCCACACATCTCATTGAAGTTCACAAGAGCCTGGAGCCTCTAAAAAGTCAACCATCATCCCTTCCCAATGCCTGTGCTGGAGACAACAGGTGGGTTAGATGGAGCATTGGTCTGACCCAGTAGGGCATTCATTACCTTTTCAAGTGCACTACAGCTTTCATATATTCTTTAATACTCAATAAAATGCTGTGTTTATAACTAGAACTATGTCATATCTTCAACAGCAATTTCATATCACTTACTTTTTACAGCGATCCTGCATTGCCTTTATCTCGCATAAGGCGGGAAGGGCAGCTTCTGCCTCAGTATTTTCAGATGTATTCAGGATGTTTCTTATTCGGTGAAGAAGTAAGAGTAAGAGGAGCTGTTGCTGGTTGATGTTTTCCTCAAATGAGTTCACAAAATCTAGTAATTCTACCAGTTCCTCTCTGGTGGCCTTTTCTTTCTCTTTAAGACTTTCTGGCTGTTCTTCCTGGAGCTTATCGAGAATTATTGTTTCTCGTTCCAGCTAAGTAAACAGAATGTCAAAGCATGAGATAAAGTGCTTTTTTATTCCATCACCTTAAGTTACATTATTCATTTACTCATACACATGACTAAGTACTGGGAATTATATAGCCAGGGAGCTTGAACCTCTGAAGTGTGCCAAAACATTTCAGTTTGCTCTAACAAAGCACATAACCACACACAGAGTTGTTCTGGGTTCAGAGAATTTGTACTATAAGCTTCTCCATCACTTTTGACTCACAATTCAAGAAAGGCTGGGGATAACTGGCTGAGCAGTGGTTGGGAAATGGTGTTCTGCACTGACTTCAGCCTTTTTCATGCCATTTTACTGAAGGCTTCATCTCTACCACATTCCCCCAAAACTACAGTTTGTTGAGCAACTCACCTCTTCATTGATGAATTTCCATTCCTGCTTTAGTTCTTCACAGTTAATTTCCAGCCCTTTCGCTGCTTCAAGCAAACCCAGCCAATTTTCCCACAGCACTGTTACAATCCTGGCCAGTGCCCTGTCTCTTCTCTTGCGTAATCTCATCAGCTCTCCAGAGACCTGCCTCAGCTTCACAAGATCATCTTCAGCTGAGTCAATGTTGGAGACTAAAATCTTATAGGAAAAATAAAAAAGTAAATAAATAAAACAATGCAGTCAGAAGTGTTAATGAAGCATTCAGAGACGTTATTAGGATCCTCTAATAAAATGGCAATTACTGCACAGAGCTGGTTAAATATTGTTGTAACAAAAGAATTCTGTTGGCTAAGACTGTGGAGAAAGATTGGGTAAACAAAACAAACAAAAGAAACAGAAGAACAGCGTGCCCAGGCAATTAGGTTGTTCTTCTTTGTGGTTATTTGGAAGGAAAGAGAAATGAGCAGCAGTTACAGATATATAAAATGTCAGCCTGCAACATGAGTAAGTACTAAAGGAGGTACAGCAAAGAGGTTGATTAATCTTTAGGTCTGGTGGGGAGGTAGCAAGAGCATCCCGGGTGGGGAAACTGGAAATTTTATGATTTACACTTCTGAGAGAAACCAACAGCAACGTTAGAAATCTGATCAGTCCTGGTCCTGCAAATAAGCAATCAAATATCTGAACAGAGATGCAACACTATCTTGAGCACAGGTAGTGTTTGATTTCTACAGCAATAAGATGTACTAATTTTACATGGCCTATCATAATCTGATCTTTTTATAGGTAAATAAACATTTTCTGTGGTTTTATATATACAGAAACACGGGATAAAGAATTTCACTTCTTTCAACTACAATATTATATAGTGTGCATAGCTGCTACATCAGTTTTGCATGAGCTTTTCAAGCTCTTCAGAGCCTCTCTTACCTTGCTTTCTTCCAAGTGCTCCAAAGCTTCTTTATAAGACATTGGTATTTTAGACAAAGACTGTCTAAGCATCTTTTCCAGTTTGTTAAGATTATCACACACTTTATCTTTGGTTATTGTGTAGCTTTTGTATTTTTCAAAATACCTGTAGGAAACAATCAATAGACCAATTAAAATTTGTTGTGGTTGTTCCTTTCTCCAACCATAATGCCCACTAGAATAAAAAAAATCTTTTGAACTAGTTGTCCTTACTGTTTTGCAAGTGATCTTCAATTAGGAATTGTTATACACATCAGGTTTGATATCTGAGACACTTTAGAGATGCAGGTACAAATGCCACACAAATAAAGAAATACAGGTGTGTATATTCAGGTATCAGCCACAGAGCTGCTCAAAGTAATTATATGTCTTGATATAAGTCTCCATCCTCCTCAGACATTCTCAAAAATTAGTTTCCATTTTGCAGCACAAATTCTATTTGTCCCTATGATGTATGGTCTGTAAAATTCCAATTTCTTATTTCTATCTCTTATAATCTCTTTTCTCTTCCCCTCAGACTCCTTTTCTCCAGACTAAACAATCCCAGTTCCTACAGCTGCTTCTCATAAGACTTGTGCTCTAGACCCTTCACCAGCTTTGTTGCCCTTCTTTGGAGCTGCTCCAGCACCTCAGTATCCTTCTTGTAGTGAGTGGTCCAAAACTGAATACAGGATTTGAGGTGTGGCCTCACCAGTGCAGAGCACAGGGGGACAATCACTTCCCTAGTCCTGTTTGGTCTTTACTTTCTCCAGCCATCAGAATAAGCCTATGGAAAACATGCATCAGGGCCCCTCTGAAAACTATTCTAACCTGTGCCAACACCAACACTGAACTAGAGACTGTGGAAATGTGCTTTCTTCTAATTCTGGCACCAGGTGACAGTAGAGTCTCATACATACTTTTTGGAATATACTAAAAATGATTGCATTGTAGATTATTAGCAATATGCTAATTAGCAACATGCTGGTAATTTTCCTTCCATTACAATCACACCTGGGGAGAAATGCTTTCAGTTGTTTCTGCTGAATTACCTAGTTCTATCAGAGCAGAAACAACACTGTATTTATTATCAATCAAATTTCAAGTAACAAGGAACACAATCTAGGAAGATCTCTTAAACCTACCTCTGTTCATCAGCTTCCTTTCTTTGAGCCTTCTTACTTAATGCCAAACTCTTATTGACTAGTTCTGTTGAAGTATTTTCCAGATGTACTTTGTCTTCTGGTTTCATTAGGTTTTTCAGCTTGGAGTACAGGTTTTCTATGTTTGCCTTTGCAGAGTTGAACTCTTCTTGTTTCCACTGTGGAGTCTGACAGACCTCCTCTGAGCTACTGAGCTCTGATGCAGAAGAGCTGACTTGAGCTTCACAGTCCTCAAGGAACCTGGCAGCACTCTGAACAGCCTTGGTATAAAGCTCACTAGTCTTACACGCCTCGTCCAGCGCACTCTGAAAGGGTTAAAAGGACAAAGGAACAATCAAGAAAGACTGTTGTGCTCCTCTGGATAATCAGATGGTCTTCCAGAATTTCACACCTGGTTGTCTTTGAGATCAATGCTCCCAGAATTGGCCTGAGCAGATGAGGGGTGACACATGGCAAATGCACTCTGCTACCTAGGTAGCCACAGAGCAGTGCTGTAACCTATGGATTGATTGCCCTTAGACATAGGAAGAGGGGTTATGAGGGAACTGTCAATATTGGAAAAGTCCAGACAGAGGACAGCAGCACACAAGAGCCATAAAATACCTTATAAACATGGCAGTATATGTCCTGTTCAGACAAGGAAAGCCCACATGTTGATGCTTTATTATCTCCACTATGACTTGCCAAACTGCTTCTCAGTAAACCCTCTTCTCATTTCATTTATACACACAATGATGTGTGACTTTGTCAGCTCTTGGATTCCCACAGGGCAGAGAAACTTTGGCATTGTGCTTCCCACACAATACCCAAGCAGTGAAGATGAAGCACAGCAAACCAGGAATCCAGCAGCAGGACCGTAAGTCCATCAGGGACGTTGAGTCCCTCCCCCTGTTATTAGCTACTACCTCCTATTTCCTTGTTTGTATCCATCAATCTCTTGAGCAGTCAGGACATGGGTCTTCTTGACCAGGACACAGTTCCAGAACCTCTCTACTACAGATACGCCTCTTCTGATTTTCAACATAAATTTATTCACTATTTCTTTCCCCCTGTTTTAACACTGCCCTTTGTCTTAGGCAGTTGTTTCCACCCACTAAGTCTACCTCCAGCCTAATAACATTTCTCAGCTAGATTTCTCACTTACCCTCAGCTTACCAGATTGAACAAATTCTGTTTCATTAACTGCCCCCAACATTTCTCATTCCTCTAACAGCATCTGTTACAGTTTGAGTGGATCTTTCCTGACACAGGCATCAAGAATCAGGTTGATCCTGCAGCAATGCCTTATCAATAACATATATTTGTGTTAAAGTCTTGGATCCTGGTTGCCTTTCCTTTGCTCATCTTTCCCTGAGGCCTGATCACATTGGTTTGACCTGTGCTTTACTCTCCTTGATCATTCCCAACCGGTAAGCTTTTTCTTTATAGTAGAAACAGGAACATCTGCTGTTCTCATCATTGCCAGTATTGAAAATGTTACATAAAATCAATTCCAAGAATTATCCCAGGACAATCACACCCAGTCTCTCTTCAGCTCAATATTTCAACACAACCTTTTCCCTCCTTCCCTTTACCTTTATTTTCTTATGTTAATCCCTACTGCTTGATTATAATCAAACTGAATACAACTAATTTCTTGGTATCCTTAGTTTCTTCCCATGATTCCCATCATATCCACCAGTGCAAAATAGTGATGGGCCAATTTAGTTACTAAAATGAAAGGAGGATATAGGTAATGAAAATATAAACACTACCATCACAGACACCTAATCTAATTATTGGGAAAAGACATACGGCCACAGCTTATTTTTATTAAATATACTTACAACACGGGCAGCAATGTCTGTCTTCAGTTGTTTTTCATGACCTTGCAGTGTCTCTAACTTTGTTTCTATAACAGCAGCAAGAGATTTTTCTTCTTGTTTTTCCTTCTCTTTTTCCATTATACATTTAATAGCAGAAAGCTTTGCTTGCATCATATTCTGAATTGCTTTCCATCTCATCCTTTCATACTGAATTATTTTTATGTCTATCAGAAGTGGCTGCTGGAGCTCTAATTGAATATGCTTTATCATGTGGAATATATGTTCTACTTCATTCTGGATATCTTCCTTGTTTACACACTGGAGACCAGAGACCAAATTTTGAAGAAGCTGATTCAATTCCTCAGCATCTTTCTCCAGGCCCTTTATTTCTTTCCTTTTAGATTCTTTGAATGGTGTATCAAGGACCTCATTTGTGTTTATTTGATTTACTACCTCCTGGGTTAAGAACAAGATTTGTTGAACCGTCTGAAACAGGATCTGTGCAGATATAAG
This sequence comes from Aegotheles bennettii, assembly GCA_013398125.1. NCBI lineage: Eukaryota > Metazoa > Chordata > Aves > Caprimulgiformes > Aegothelidae > Aegotheles > Aegotheles bennettii. Next base: position 33,733 of record VZRW01012162.1, read on the forward strand.
ATTCTCAGCAGAAGAGGAAGAGCTATCATTTAGGATGCTAGCTTCTTTTCTCACAGTGGATATCACAGTCTGGATTTCATTTAGCAATGCTTCAATCTTATCACATTCCATAACAACATTATCAAGGCCTGTTATCTTCCCTTTAATTTCATTTTTCATTTTAAAAAATTTAGTTTGCAGTTCATCCAGCTGCAGTAAGTCCCATTTTAGACCTACATATTCAAAGATTTCTTTATACTTCATTATTTGTGACAAATTGGACTCAAAAGCTAATACTTTTTCTTGAAGTGCTCTGCATTTATCCTTCACTTCCTGCTTGGCACCTAACAATTCATGTTCTCCTAAGTTCGTTTCACCATACTGTAAATCATTAAGATCTTGCTGCAATGAAGTTATTCCTTCAGCACACTCTCTGTACACAGCTATCTTTTTTTCTATTTCATGAAGTTTACGCTGAATTTGCCTCTGTGTCTTCCTTGATCTACTCTTCAGACTTCTTAACTGATCAATCAAAAATAGTTGTTCAGACAGGCTCAGTTCCCCAGCTGTGACCTGACTGTCTTTAAAGTGGGATGAGATAAGTCGTTCTATTTCCTGTATGTCCTTTAAAATCTCTTTTAAAATGGCTTGCTGATTGATTAATTCTGGCCACGTGCTGGTTTCGTTCATGTCAGGCCTGGCAAGCATCTCAGCATTTCGAAGCTGACAGTGAACTTTTTCTACTTCTGCAAGAAGTCTTTGCCTCTCCTCCAGCTGGAGCTCTAGGTGCTGTAATCTTTGAGCTAATTTTAAAACAAGAGCCTTGTATGAATTCTGCAATGTTTGTAAGAGGGAGGTCATACCAGAGATCTCCTCTGGCTTCAAGTGGGGAACAATCTGCTGGAGCCCATGATCCAGTGATACAATCACAGGCTCTCTGTTTAGAACTTCTGTGCTCATGAGCTGACAACGTCTGATCTGTGATTTCACATCACTGGGGAAAAGTGCTGCTTTCTGATCAAGAGCAGATAGTGAATCTTTGACCCATGAAATATTGTCTTTCAGCCTCTTCATCATTTCATGTTTCACAAGAGCAGGACCAGTGATCTGAGCATCCTCTCGAGGAGTTTGTTGCGCTGACAATGCTTCCAATTTGCTCTGCAAATCATGTATAGAGTTCTCCAAAGCTACCTTCTCCTGATCACTCCAAATTCTTTTCATCTGCAGTTCAGTCCTTCTTTTTAGTAGAGAAAGACCATGTTTAATGTCCTGTAGCTCTGTGGTCCAAAGTACAGGGTATTCGGCTTTTCCTTCAGATGAGGAATATAACTCTGCTCGTGAGTACTGTTCTTGTATCAGTCTCTGAATATCCTGTGCTTTACTCATGAGCAGGTTAAATTCATCGATTTCTGCCACAACTTGATCATGCTTCTTTCGCACTGTTTGTTCCATGTGTTGCCACCATTGCTCCAGTTGCCTCATCTGGCTTTCAGTTAACACCTTATCCATGCATGTTAAATGCTGAGATAAACTTTCTTGCTGAGTTTTCAGCTGGTTTAAGACATCTCTTTCTTTTTGTAAGGACTCTATGCATGCCTTAATTTTCTCCAGAAGAACTGTGTTATTCATAGGACCCCTGCCAAAAATATGAGCAGCATTTAAAAAAATAATAAAAATCTCCTAAAACATCGACTAGACACATTATAAAAAGAGAATTTTACTGTTTAGAAAATAATTCACTCACTTTACTCATTTCATCACATGTATCTCTCAATGTTCTCTCACAAATCCCCTAACCACTGTTGCGGTATCATTATTTCTTGCTTATCTGTCCAGCATTAGTTATTTCTAGATAACTCTGCAGGAAAGGTATATTCTAAAGTATATTCTCTAAAATTGCAGTATATACTAACACAGAATGTGTCATTTCCTAATGAACTGTAGCCTCTCTTTAAAGTTACAATAGATAACATTTTAAAAATCAATAATCGTGTTAAGTCATCTCTAAGTGAATTAACAACAGTTTATGGCAATTTCTGATTTACAACAAAGATAAAACTTGATTATAAGAAAAACTTCCAAAAATTCTCATTCATTCAAGATTAATTTGGAGGAATTTATCTACTTATTTTTTATTTCCAGGAGTATTTTGAAATTCTCTCCTATGATACCTTTAACAGCTATATTTTATATTTTTTTCAATTTCTTTGCTGTAAATTAACAATTCTATAAATTATTTTAAAGATTTTCAAATTATTCTCATACCTCATTGTGACCGACAGGCTAGTTCTGTATTTTGAAGGCTAATTCAAAAAAGGTACTAAATACTTTGTGTGCGTTGGTTACCTCTGAATTGCTACTGTAGACTTATTTATTGTCACAGAATTCTTCCTTTCAAGTAAGGTTCATTTTCAGAGTAATGAGATATTTGACTCAAAAAAAGTTAGAACTGATGAGTTCTTAAAGACAAATTAACATTTCACATCTGTCATATCTTTGCAAAAATATTTTAGTATGGCTTTTATATAGGTTTTTTAGCACAGCAACCATTTCTTTGTTTTGCTAAAAACCAAAAGAGTAGATGTTGCTAGAGTAGCAGAAAATCACCAGATATGCTTCTGTTCAAGGCTGTTTAAACTTACAAACCTATGAGACTTCTCTTGCTACTCAACATTAATGAGATGGATAAAACACCATATTCTTCTCTGAGCATTACTGAAGTATGGCACAAAATTCACTATAGGACCATATTTGTTCTGCAACCTATTAACAGAAACCCTCAACTATACTTACATTTTTATGTTATCTTTTTCAGTTGACAAATTTTTCATTGAGGACTGCACAGCAGAAAGATTTTTCTGGTATTCATTAATTAAACAGTACTGTTGTTGCTTCACTGCCTTAACAGCATCTAGTTCTTGAAGCAGCCTGTCCCAGCAGGGCATCTCAGGCCCTGCAGTCTGCAGCTCTGCTCTGTTTGATCCTCTTGCACTGGGAAATGCTTCTTGTCTATGACACAAAGATTTTGCCTTCCATGTTTCCAGTTCAGCTTGTAAATTCTACAATCAAGCCCACCACAGAAAGAGGATTAAAAGAGGATCTTAAACACTTTCAGCACAAAATATAGTTAAATACTGATACATCTACAAACATATGGTTGCTCAGTCACATGCAAATGAGCACGTATGCCTGTGCACATGATGGAAGCACACACACAATCATAGGTGGATCTGCTACTACACTCTAAAAGAGCAGTACAAAATAAGTTTTTCACCTGGACATATTTGCATTAAGGCACAGTGTCTGTAGATTACCTGGTAGACAAACTGAGTAATCATGCAGTTAAACCTTAGATAAGACTATATGCAACTATTTTGTTTTGCCCAAGTGAATCATAATACTGTGTGTGTATCACATCATTAACAATGAGGAACGTCTTTGCAATTTCCATACCTCCAGCTCTTTCAGTTGTTCATTTATGAGCACAATATCCAGTTCAGCCACTTCATTTTTCAGCTCATTGACCTTTTGTTCCTCTTCAAAATATTCAGTGTTTACTTGCACTCCAGGAAATAGTTCCTGCTGGACAACCACTTCTGCACCTGTGTCCTACAACGCAAAACAGGATTCTTATTTCTGAAGGTCCTAAACCAACAAGTATTCTGACTGCAACACTTTGCTTGGCATCTTTAAGCCATGCCTAAATCCTGCTGTGGCTTTCCCCACAGCCTCTGTGGGTCAACCAGGACCCAGAGGCTGGAACTTCCATCACTACCCCCCACCTCTGCAGTCACTCTGGTTTGGCAGTACTGCTCAGAGAGCTATGAAATCTCTGCCCACCATTTTAAGTTTGAAACTCTGATATCCCCACCTTCAAATAACATCCTCCCTGTACCCACCTCTGCTACTGATAAATTCACAGCCGTATCCATTTTTCTCCCTCTCTTCTTTAGACATTCATGGACCTTAACCTCTCCTCACACCCACATTCCTTCTCCTGAGCACCTGCCTCAATATATTGTTGTGTCCTTTACCAGAACCATTTCTTCAACTGTTCTTCACTGGGTGACTCATGCATGAAGCAGCTTGGCTGTGACACATGGCTGCTACTGCCACAAGTGTTATCAGAAACCAGGGGTAAGACGAGAGTGTTAGGGAGCCATGTCTCAGCTGGGGTGGGGAGGAAGGAAATTGGGAGCTCCAGAGCCAGTCCCTGGCACTGCCATCAATTCCCACAATGACACAAGGACAAGTCACTTGGGGTGTGGCCATGTTTAACAGGCTGAGCTGAGGTTATTGCCAAGTGGATGCACTTAGCTATCCCCAGTTCAGATGTAAAACATAATCCTCTAAATCACCTTCATCTATTGCAGACAACAACTTAAAGGAAATGTCACAGGCTTATTGGGTCACATGGCGACACCTTAAAAATCTTTCTGCATCTCCCTTCCCCCAGTACCTGTCTACACCTGGTGTAAACTGTGATCTGTTCCACGTATGCACTTCACGTGAGTGAACACATACAAATACACAAGCATGACTACAGGGTATGCTTCCCTATGGTACCAAGATATAAAATGAGCAGCAATAAAAAATTCTTGTTTGATAAACTTCCTATACTGCTCTTTTAGATACTATTTTACTAAGAAGCAACCAGCTATCCCTGGGGCCATATCACTTGTAAGCTGTAACTGTCATCTGTCTCTGTGGGTCATGAGTTATCCAAAATATACCTGCTTCCAAGTGTGAGAAACATGCAGCACATTGCAGACACTATTGGAAAAGAATAATTCTATTCATTTGAACTCTTTTGGTTATTTTCAGTCAAAACTGAAGGGGACCACTCGTGAAATAGTCAATCAGAGAACTTTTCCATTTCTCTGTGTATAACATAACATAACAGTTGTATCAATTCAGACATAAGATTTCATCTTAAGAGGCTTTGGAGTGCCATAGAACTGAAGTAAACAGAAAAACTCAGCTAAGCTATCACAGAGTGAGAAGGAAATCCACTTCACCAGATTGAAATATAAACACATCAAAATACACAGAAAAGTAAGTGTCCTGACACTAAGAAAAACCTCACAATTGCTATGTACATGTTTTGTTTGTTTGTATGATGTTCTCAATGTACACCATGGCACTGCCTCCTTGGATACACTGACACAGAAATAGTGTCAGTCTCTCCACACATTGGTTTTAATGCTTCCCATAGTTTTTTAGTCCATCAGATGGTTGGAGAGGGAGGAAAATATGAGAAGGAAAGAGACTGGGGGTTGCTAACCAGCTACTGTCCTCCAGGTACAAAGCCAGGGTTCCCCTGCTGACTTTCTACAGTGCAGGCCTGTGGGAAACAGCCCCACATGACTGGCTTCAGGCTAGGGTACAGTCCTAAAGCCTAAAATCCTTTCTAATCTGCCTCAGGACCTCAACACTTCACTCAAGAAATCAGCAGAACCTACTTCCCCTTCCCTTCACAAGCTTCAAATTGATTGAATACAAACACTTAAAGATCACATTTAGAAGTGAAAAATGAGACAGGCGGGGAGAGGAGGGGAGGAGAGAGGAGGGGAGGTGCAGAATCCAGCATTTGGACTTCTTAAATTTCATCCCATTAATCACTACTCAATATGCTCCAATCTACCTAGATCACTCTGCAAGGCATCTTGCCCTTGAAGAGAGTCAACAGCATCTCCCAGTTTGGTATCATCAGCAAACTTGCTAATGGTGCATTAACTCCTGCATCTAGATCATTGATATATATATTGAACAGAACTGGCCCTAGAACTGAACCCCGAGGAACACCACTGATGGTCACCAGCCAGATGTAACCCCATTCACTACAAACCTTTGAGCTCTGCCCTTCAACCATTTCTTCACCCAGCACACTGTGAACTTGCTCATCCCACAGTTGGACAACTTGTCCAGAAGGATGCTGTGAGGGACAGTATAAAAAGCCTTACTAAAACCCAGAAAAGCTACATCCACCGCCTTCCCTTCATCCACTTGGCAGGTGACTTTATCACAGAAGAATATCAAATCAGATAAACAGGACCTTCCCTTTGTAGAGCAGTGTTGATTGTGCCTGATCGATGCCAGTTCTGTTTAATATCTTTATCAATGATCCAGACAAGGGGTTTGAGTAGATCCTCAGTAAGTTTGCAAACACCAAGTTGGGTGAGAGTGTTGGGCAGCAGAGTTGATCTGCCTGAGGCTAGAAAGGCTTTACAGAAGGATCTGGACAGGCTGGATAGATGGGCTGAGGCCAACTGTATGGGGTTTAACAAGGCTGAGTGCCAGGTCCTTCACTTCGGGCACAACAACCCCATGCAAAACCACNCAGGCTTGGGGAAGAGTGGCTGGAAAGCTGCCCGGCAGAAAAGGACCTGGGGGTGCGGTTGACAGCTGGCTGAACATGAGCCAGCAGTGTGCCCAAGTGGCCTAGAAGGCCAACGGCATCCTGGCTTGTATAAGGAATGGTGTGGCCAGCAGGACTAGGAAAGTGATCCTCCCCCTGTACTTGGGACAGGTGAGGCAACACTCCCAGTACTGTGGTCAGTTTGGGGCCCTTCACTAGAAGAAAGACATTGAAGTTCTGAGTATGCCTAAAGGAAAGCAATGAAGCTGGTGGAGTCACCATCCCTGAAGGTATCTAAAAGACGTGTAGGTGTGGCACTTACATACGTGGTTTAGTGATGGACTTGGCAGGTTTACGGTTGGATTTGATGATCTCAGAGGTGTTTTTCAATCTAAATTATTCTATAATTCTTGTTCTTTAAATGCTTTTCAACAGTACCCAGTATAATCTTTTCATAGTTTTTCCAAGAACTTAGGTTAGACTAACAGGTCTGTAGTTTCCTGGGTCTTCCCTTACCCCCTTCTTGTAAATTGGAGTAAAATTGGCTAGCTCCCAGTCAGTAAGGATCTCCCCAGACTCCCAAGACCCTTGTGAGAGTTTGCTGGAGTTTCTATTTAGAGCAGATGTGCAAGTCCCAGGTAAGACCTGCCAATGCACAGGTCAGTTGTGGACTTGCATATAGATTTAACTGTGAAGATTAGATCTGGTCCTATCTTCAATTTAAGACCAAGGAGCAGCAGTCATGGGGCACTTGTGATGTAACACTCATACTCTTAAGGAAGAACAGACTTAGTAAGGTCATTTAGTAATGTACTTTGTTATTCATTCTCCTTTCTCTATTTTATTTCATTTATTTTCTTACACTGTGTCATCCTTGGATTTCAGTTTTCTGATCTGCCTTCCTTATGATGGCAAAGAATATCACAGCTAACTGTAATAACATGGAAAGGAGTTGCATCAATCAACAGTTTAGAGAAACTCCAAATATCATAAACTAAAGACTGATCATGATGGCTTTGAAAACCAAAATTGCTCTTTTGAGCAGATTCACTGAAAAGTATGATGTGGTTAGAAGTTTGGGTAAAGTTCAAAACTACCATGGACATAAAACAGAATTATTACAAAATGGTCTTGATTTTGATGTGACAGTAATTGTCTCTTCTTTTATAACAGAGCTCCAGCTGAAGCCCGTGTGGGAACAAAAATTCAATGGCTCTGAAAAAAGTGGCTTGAAATAACAGAATGTGGGTTACCTCATGTGCAGAAACTGGGGGATTAGATTCCAGACCATCCTTCTCAGCTGCTGCAGATTTCAGGACTTGACTCTTCTGGCATACACTTTGTTGAACCTGCTCCACATCTCTATACGATGAACTCTTGACATCACTATGTTTCTCCTTTTGGTGTAAGAAAAATAAAAGAAACAAGTAACCAAAAAGCCCTAATCAAACCTGCTGAGGAGTAATTACAGTGCTTGAGATGACTAAGCTACTAAGCCCGTAATTATAGGTATATGAGGAAAACCACAATTGCATCTCATAATTTAGTGTAGGCAAGGTTATGGAAAAGGAAACTGTGTAGAAGAAGCAGTGTTGTAATTTTGTCATACATTTTTTGAAAAATTGCAGATTGCAAGTGTTCTTCCTCTGACCTATGCTGTTCATGTTTCATTATTCTAATCATGGACCTTGAACTGTGTACCCCTGGATGCAGTCTTAAATGCATTTTTTAAAAGGTTTAGCTTTTTCCTGAGGCTCCAGTCTTGTACTGATATTGTAGACAGAGTTTGTGGTTAGACACCCAGATGATTACCAGGCAGGATATTCCCATGGGCAGCCTGGAGATTTGCTGTATGTACATGCTGAGGTATTTGCTGACTGTAAGTTCTGCCTGAGTTTGTTTATCATATGGGGACAGATAAAATAGAACAGCCATCTACACAAAATACAAATGACAAATCCTTACGTTACAGCCATGGTGGAGAACACAGCATCTGGTATCTATCTGTGCTGCAAATACCTCAGCTATTGGCTGCAAGTCAGATAGGACTTGTACTGAAAGTGGCCCACCTGCAACCCCAAATGAACATATTTACCCCAATTCTCAGCAAGCTCATGAGTGTACACTGTGCTCCATCTTGTCACAATTACACTGTTTTCAGCATCTCATACTAAAACTCCGGGTCTGAGAAGAGTCTGGCTCTGTCTTCTCTGTAACACTCCTTCAGGGAGGGGATAACAGCAACGAAATCCCTGTTAGCCTTTTCATCTCCAACAAAAACTTAGCCTCTTCCCACTCGTTATGGCTCCAGCTCCTAAATACAGCTCTAGTTTATTGAAATTCCCCTTGTAGCAGGGTGCACCAAACAGGACACAGCATTTCAAATGCAGCCTCATACATGCAAAGTAAATATGTAAATAAGAAATGTAAATAAATGGAAGAGGCTCAAGCAAAATAACAGTACTGAAGCAAACTGGTAAGAAGACTTCACATTAAGTCCAGGTGACTTGGAATGAAACATCCTCAGCAAACCACTCTGCAGCAGCCCATGGTAATGACAGAAAAACCAACCCTCCATACTAATTTTAAATGTACAGGAAAGGATTCTGAGAGTTAACACATACTAAGTATACAGAACATCAGGCAAAAATACCTCAGTGTAAGTTGAGGTTTTAATTATTTATTTAGTAGTAGTATCATCCCCACTGCAACTAAACTGTATACATATACCCTCAAATTCAATTACACTCATGTAATCTCATGTCCAATTACCTCTGCTGGACAGGTTCCCCTTCTTGTTTCATCACCTTCAACAGCAACACCATCCTGCTGCCTTTCCAGCTCTGTTTCATCACCCTGAACCGCATTATCCAGAACGTCCTCTTGGATCCTATCATGTTTGTCCACACCTGGGCTCTCTTCATCAGTCTCCCCCTGATTTGAAAAATACAAAATGTTTACAACCAGTAAAAGTCACAGTTCAAAACCTAAGTTTACTAAGGAACATCACACTCCACAAGCTGTCTACTGTATCTTCAGTTCAGCTTAATGAATGAAGGAAATGGCTGAGGTAACCCAAATCCAGAGTCTCTTGGAAATGCCTGCTCAGATCAGTTTGCTGTATCAGGACCTTAATCACTATGAAACACAAACCAAAGGAAAGCAAGTCCTCACAATTTTTAGTACTGTCATAGAATTTTCTGCTTAGACACATTTGGCAACTCTAACTATTGATCTTGCTCCTTCTCCAGAAATCTCAGTACTCATGGTTTCCAATCTGATATTTTGATGGTCACCTCCCCCAGCTACTGGTATCACTCAATGGTCAGGTCAATAAGGGATTCTCCAAATCGTTCCCTCAGGATCCCTGCATACATGAAGTCATTTACAGTGTGAATGTCCTGAGGTCCCCTAAAGAACAGTGGTTCCAGGTTAGCGACCTCTCACTACCTACCTTGTGAGTGCAGGTGGCAAAACCCATTGAAATCACAGGTATGTTGCAGGTTTTGCATCACAGAGGAAGTGGGTGCAAGGCTGAGGGGATGGTTTGGAGAACACAATTTATCATTCCTTTCATTGGGTAAGGAAAATATGTGTCTGTAAGACTATGGACTTTAAGGAATTACATACACATTTCTAGTGAACAGACACACACATACATATATATATATATATACTGACATGTATTAGAACCTATTTGTCAGGTACCTTAAAAGTCTGCACCAATCTGTCCTTGCTTTGATGGATATCCTGTAATGGGCTGTCTGACAATACACTGTTTTCCTCCAAAACATTTTGCTTCTCTTTCTCTGACATATTTCCATTTACATCTTGACCCTAGGATAAAAAGAAAAGATATAAAAGATATAAGTGATATATATGGATATAAGATAAATAAAGATAGAAAAGATATAAAAGAAAACTTGCTTGTGTGACTGCAAACATAGGTTTTTAACACTGAATCTCTGAATAGCAAAAATTATTACCTATGGAAACAAATGGGACAAATATTGTGCTGCAGTTCTAAGCAAGTCTTACTGGTTTAAAAGAAGCTCTCAAAATTCTTTTGGCAGAGGTGTATCTGCAATTTTCTCATCTATACACCTTCTCCCTTTGTGCCCCGAGCAAGGATACCTGCTCTAATTAAGAGCAAGAGAAAGCTACATGCAACTTGCTTTTAAATGGAAAACTGCAGTTTTGAATAGACATTATTGGCTTGTTACTGACTTGTTATAACAAATTAAGGGAGGAGTTCTCAGCATCTTTGATTTATACACATATATTTATAGAAGACAACTTCAATGGAATTGAGGATGCAATATAGGATGTGATACACAAAAGGCATTTGAGACACAGATGCCTCTTCAACCAGTCTTCACTATCATTACTGTCAACAAATGTACTCACATCATGCATTTCCAAAGGCTCCTTTAACTCTGCTGCTGTGAGGCTCTCCTCTGCAGCAACAGCAGTATCAGAAGTGATCTGTACCTCTCTCTTCAGCACCGTATCTGCCTTATCTTCCATTTGTATTTCATTACCAAACTCATCTTTTAACTCAAGGGCTTCACTGAAAATATTTTCCTCCTTTTGCTTGGCATTTTCAAGTCTTTCTTCCAGACTCTTGTGTTTACTCTGAAGTGTTTCAATCTCATCCTTAATAAACTTCTGTCCTGGTGAAGAGGTGTTTTGTTTAACAGTTTCTGCTAAAACCAAAATCTTCTTTAACATGTTTTCACATCGACTAAGAGGTGCTTGTTGTTCCTTTAAACACAAAAAAACCATTTTACTGAACAGTATCTTCACTCAATATACTTAATGCTAAGATCTAAAGTCAATTACTAAATCGTAAATATTTGTTGTGAACAACAAACTGTGCTGAAAAGTACATGCAGACCTATTTGCTGCAGAAAGTCAAATACTAAACCAGTAATTTTAGTCAGCCATTTTCATGAACAGAGGACACCTGCAGCTATAAGCATTATGACAATGATAAAATAATCAGACAGTATGCTGTGAGGTGCATGGTGATCTTTCCAAGTTCTGAACAGATAATCCCCTCCCTCTCCTATTCCTTTTTACTCGTTAGAGGTATAGCAAATTCTGGAGGAAGGGCAATTGCAGTAATCCATATCTGAGCTATGGTTTCAGCTTTCAGTAGCTCCCTATGCCCACAGCTACAAGACTGTTATCCCTTCTGCCAAAGTGCAAAAGAATGTCTACTTATGCATGAAGGACATTTCTTAAAACTGCACTTGGCTGACTGACATTTTCCTAAGCTTTCTGCCCTCGCTAATTTAAAGGCACTTACTTACACCACATTTAAAAACCCTAACCAACCACACTGAAGAAATCTGTGTGCTTGAGATAGGACAATTCTACCTTCGGTTCAACTGAGTGTAAAGGTCCACCTGGCTCATTAAGAGTGGTTTTAGGCCTACAGTTATCTTGATAAAAGGAACACCACATATACTTTATATTTTAGAAAGGTTTTTCAGTTTGATGCCATTAGCAGTTCTCTTTAGTAAATGTGGTGGTGTCTACAAGCCCATAGGGCATGGACCTACCTTCTCCATGACGCAAAACCTGCTACATACCTGTGATATCAACTGGTTTTGCTCAGCCGATGGTTGTTCCACTGCTGGACCTTCACAGTCAGCAAGTTTCTCAGAGAGAGTTTTCAAGTCAGCACTCAGGCCTTCTACCATGTCCTGAAACTGCTGATGCTCTTGAACGTGACTTTCCAATGTCTGCATTATGGTCTAGAAATCAAGGAGTTTCTAGGATTAGTCCACCATTAACTCAAACAAGCATAACTCATCCATAGACTGTCATAGCTTTTCACAGAATCACAGAATCCTAGGGGTTGGAAGGGACCTCGAAAGATCATCTAGTCCAATCCCCCTGCCAGAGCAGGGTCATCTAAAATACCTCACACAGGACTTTTCCAGGACTTCAGCAGCACAAAAAACTTGCTTGTTTCCATAAAATAGCTAATCACAGGTGCACAGAAAACAGCTTGCTTTGTTCCCAGCACTTCACAGAATCCACCATGGACAAAATCTTCATTAGCAGCAGGAAGCAGAAGAGTTTGCATTCTATAACAATATACTCTAAAAGGGATGTTTACTATCCAAAACGGATGAAAGGTAAGATGCAGAATGCCACATACGGTGCAAATGTGATTTGTACTAAAATGGGTGGAACCAATAACAAACAAGATTCAGGAAAACCCATTCATCCTTCCAAAAGGAAAAAAAAAAAATCTACCGTGGCTTGGAGATTATAGGAACAAATGCTTCGTATCATATCTATCTGAGTCTGTTTATACAGGCATAATATGTTACTCTTCACACTCACTCTCATTTCTTAAAACATTCATCACTCTGCAAAGCACAAGGCAGTGAAAAAGTTGAGCTTCTGGTGCTCTTTTTTCTACAGTAAAAGAGGAATTCCCTTCCCTCTACAGAGGAACTTTCATGACTTCCAGTTTTACCCATAAACTTGTCAGCTGAATGGCACTACAGGCAAACAGAGAGAACTGCGATCAACAGGCACACTGATAATCTCTTAAGGAAAGAAAGTGAGGTTCCAACCTTTAGCTGGCTGAGCAGATTTTCATGTTGGTGCTTTAATTCCAACCATTCCACCTCTGTGAAGCAGGGATCCCCACTGCAACCCTGTAGGTGATCTTCCTGGCTTTTCAATTCATTAAATCGGGCAGTTAAGTCTTCTGCTTTCTGCAGGAGATGGGCATAGTTTGTCAGCTGAGCTTGCTTCTCCTGCAAACCAGGCTGAAGAGCAAAACCTATCTCCTGTTGCTGTTTCTCCAGTTCAGTTAGAGCCAGTCTCAGATCTTCTTTGCTTTGCTCATACTGCTCCCTGTTGAACTGAAGTTGCTCTTGAGGGCTAAGACAAAATATTGTGTTTAATAGTATTAAAAAAAATGTTTATTCATTACCTAGAAAATGTCAAATTGTGAATGAGTCAACCATTAGAATGAACTTGAGCATACTGAATACTTTTCTTCAGGTTTTACATTACTGATCACCATTAGACTGGGATTTTCAAGGTGATAAAAATGAAAAACACTTAAGTTATTGCTGCTGAACTGCACCTAAGTGCAGGACAAGTGACTAACTCTCTTAAACCTTGACACTCCATAAACCCATGTTTCTAGCATCTGAGATGTGATGCTCATGCTCTGTATTTTTCCACTTCTCATTACAGCAGTTTAAAAACTACAATATGCCTATGAATCTGTTTTCTTTGACAACTTCTTGTGAGTCTCTTGAAAGGGAATGTTCTGTAGGAAATACACATTGCATTGGCTGAGATGGGGGTGGGGGAGTGTTTTAGAGATATAGACAACAAAACCAGCATGTGCAATATAGGTCATGTTAGCACAATCCAGTGTCTACTTTCCTGACCTTGGCATTGGATTTTGATTTGTGTGCTTTATAAGCATGAGTGCTGATCTGCTGCAGGCAAACAGGCTGCGTTTGTCCACAGGAAATATGCAACTACAATCAGCGAGACAAAAGTAACATTTGTATGTTCACATTTAGTGATGAAGCACAGATATTTTCCAGATGGAACTTAAATGCCAACATTTGAAAATATGATCCCACACAAGCAAATCCAAATAAACAAAGTCTGGTTATAATTCTGTAAAGTACAGCAGGATAAATGAGGACAAAAGCAAAGCTTAAGTGTTTTGTTTTTTGCTCCTCAAGATTGATATTTTCTGCAAATGAAAAATAAAGCATAGCCTTACATACATAAAGTACTCTTGCTTCAAGTTCCCTGCTATATCCTCACATTGCTGCCATTGCCATGTCGCATCTGTTATTCACAGACCTGATCCCATAAGCTCCTGAGCATCTCTTCAGATGTGCTGAGCACCAACATTCTGTGAAGGGGGTGCTCTGCATTCTGCAGTCTTGGATCCACTAGAGCCAACGCTCTATCTTTCTGAACGCTGCTTGTATTGCTTGTACTCAATACTCAGTAATAAAAGAAGGTAACTGAATATTCTCAAAAATACTTATTTTCAATAATTCATTCCCTGGTCATTTTTTAAAAAGTACACAGTAGGCCTACGCTAGCTTCCGTTGATCTCAACAGCAAAGTTCTCAGTGATTTAACTGAAAGATGGTTCAAGCACGTTACAGCAGACAAATATCTTATATGTGGCTGCATGTGCAAAATCAGAACTTCAATTTATGTTTACACAACACACCTGGAATCATCTGACATGTTTTAAGGGATCAGTTTGGTTCTCAGGCACATTGCCACAGTGCCACAGACACTAAAGTGCCTTTGCTGACCTAACAAATACCTGTCACAGCCCAGAAAACCTCTCACAGACCATAATAAACCAGACTTTAAAGACTCTACTTTAAAAATCCCAGTCTCCTGGATTTTTTTTTTCTCCTAAACTCTTTTCTGAAGCAGTATGAACCCATGCAAAGGCAGATCGCACCTCTGCTGGGGAACTATGCCTGGGGCACAGAGCCCAGATCCCATTGCAGGGAAGGGCCACCACTGTGATAATATCAGTGCATCCTCACTGCACAGCCTAATGAAACAAGGAGCACGGGGTGTGCAGATTTTTTTTCACAAGAGTGGCTGAGCTACTTTAGTGTTCAGGGAATCTGAGGAGAGCTGGGCAGATCCCATCAGCTGTCCTGTCACTCCCCTTACATCTCCTGGCTACACCCCTCACTTGACCATTCAGTCCAAACTGTGACCTGTCCCTCCACAACACTGCAGAAATACAAGTATTTCTGTAGGTATCTTGTTCTGTCCCCAAAGAACACAAATCCAATGGAACTGGTGGAGGAAGAAGAGAAGAAAGTTGCTATAGCAGTAAGTGATCTGTACTGCCCCTTGGCAAATTCCACATTACCTTGTGTACTCAGTGGCTAACCGACAGGTGCTTTCCCACTGGGTCTGGAGCTCAGAAACAGTCTGCTGAATCGCTGGCTTCTTCATTTTCTCATTTCTCATTAAAGTTTCTCCTAGATCTATCACGTTCTGTATTTTGGCCTCTCCTGCATCTTTGAGAGCTGTGATTTCCTGTATTAAACAACAAGCAGAAGCAGTACATACACAACCATTTTTGGTTACAGAGTAAAAGTTATTACCAATTATTTTTTTCATACTTTCTACACTGCTGTTCAAAAAAAAAGAAACCTCCTTCCAGTATATCACATAATTAATACATAAATGGACAGATGACCTAGTTTTAGATAGTCTGGGATAATGAAGCTGAGATTTATTAATTATTCTCTACATGACAAAACTAGTATCATGCTGAAAATAAAAAAAAATGCTCCAAATCTTAGAGAGAGATATTTGCCACAATACTACCCCTTCCACACAACGAAACATGTAAATCCCAGCATCCTCATTTCAGGTTACTCTGTTACATGGCCTCCTAAGTAGTCAGAGAGAGGAGACACCAAAGAGAACATTGGGGCCTGAGAGACCCACCCAGGCAGCAGAGCAGCCCATCACAACAGCACTGCAGGACATCCTAGAGGACAAACACTTTGCAGAGGCTCAGAATGCCCCAACTACATTACTGATCTCCCTCTCCACCTCTGGAGCAGGCTATGATGGGAAGGCACATGGCCACCAGCACCTTGTGAGTTCAGTGCTGCTCCACTCAGAGATGCAGTAGGGAGTCTCATCTTATGTACAATAATAAACCATGCAAAAAAAACAGCCCCAAAACTCCAAGGTCACCCTCTCAAATAAGCCACAAAATGACAGGCAACCAGCAGTGACAGTATCTTTTAGGAGGTACTGACTCATCCAGCGCTCCCCTGATGTTATCATGAGCTGTGAAGTGGAAAAGAAATACATTTAACACAATACCTTTATCTGATTAATCCTTTCATCTGATGACAACTCGCTTTCCTGTGAACTCAGGTTCTTAACAGCCTCCTCGAGCTTTTTGATCCAGCAAGAAACATCCTGGGCAAGTTCTTCAAAATTTTGTCCTTCCACTGGAAGTCTCTCAGTCTTCCCTGCCATTTCACTTACACATGTTATCAGTGTCTGGTACATACTAATAAGATCACTGGCTTCTGAAATGGTTTCATCTTCTGTGAGCCCAGCCTCCCTCAAGGAATTTGCTAGCTGAGCCATGGAGTCAAATGGTTTTCTGAAAAATACAAAAAATTAATGAACAGTATTTGCAGTTATTTGCAGTAACAACATGGAGCAATCTTCTTTAGAAGACAGCTCTTAGATAAGAGACCAAAGAAAGTGATACCTCTGCATTAACAGTGTTTTATAGAAGTTTTCAAGTTTTGTTTCATCTTTTTTGATATCTTCTAGTTTTTCTTCCTGATCAGTGAGCCATTCTTGCAAGACCATGCTGCTTTCTTCAAGGCTAAAGAGTGTATAAATACAGATACAGGTCAAAGCGAAAAGCATTACATGACTAAAACCTTCTGACAGCAGTGTTTTGCTGAAAAAGTAACATAAATATCATGTGCCTGATCAAGCAAAGTTTTAAGCATAAGCTTAATTTTAAGTATCTCTGTTCAGGTGACTGAAACTATCCCTAAGCACATACTATCAATATAACACTGAGTCTGCTATGAAGCAAAAAAAACACATGAAGCATACAACAAAACACTTACTACCCTTTATTAAAATACCATTTTTAATAAAAAGCAGGGTTGTTTGTCATTCACTATGGCTGTTTAATAATGAATCATTCTGTATCATTTATGATTAAAATGTCAGAAACTACACTAGTTCCCTACCTACTGAGCTGCTGGAGAGAAGCATCAAGTTCCTTTTCCCGTTTCTGACATTTGGAGATCAACCTTTGTAGTTCTGCTTCTTGATCTCCCACACAGTTGTCAAGGTGGTTTATGCTTGCTTTGGGCAAGTAATGCATCACTTTATTCAATAAAGTTTTAACCTCTTGGATATCTTTGTCTTTGCCTTCAGATGTTAGGAAGTGCTGAATAAGAGCACAAACACAAGATGCATTTGTCAAATTTGCTGTTGTATGATAGGTATTTATGCTACAAGAGCTTTTCAACCCCTGTTACCTTCACCAATATTTTCTCAGCCATTCCAGTTCCTGAAAGGAATATATGTTAATTCACAGTTTGCTGACTATTCCACTTGCAAATCGAAAAGTTGTTGTTTACAAAATGAGGAGAAAGTGAAGCAGATGACTTGGATTTCCTTCTCTACAGCACAAATACACACAAGAAATAAACAAGCAGCAATACTTTACCTTTAGCCTCTGCAGTCTCTCTTCCAGTATCGGTTTTGTTTCTGAGGGGTTAAAGCAGTCCTCCAAAGACAGCTGAGTGCTGCTGAACCAGTCACTGAAATTCTTGCACTGACCTGAAAAAAGATACATTCCAATTTTCTTCATTAATTGTATTCTGTAAAAGAAAATTCTATTTAACATGAAGATTTCAGACAATTTGTAATTACATTTATCAGTGCTACTGACAAAGGTTGTTTTTCACTACAGACCACGCGACAGAAAATGCTGTGGCTCATACTTTTTTTCTTACCCAACATTAACTGACAATAAACATACCTGTTCACTTGAGAGACACAGTCTGCTATACATAGCAATTTCAGTAAACAAGACCAGGAATAACCTATTAGCAACTTTTCTCATTTCTACACAAATAAATATTACTCAAAAACCGTTTGAAGATGAGACTATCTTTGGGCCTAATTCTACACCTGCACAATCCTGTGTCTGCATAAAACAAAAAGTAGCTAATAACACTATTCATTCTCATAACTAAGATCAAATGAAAAATTACTGGAAAAAAATGAAAACACTTTATTTCTCTATTTTTAAATGAAACGTTCTGACACTTGTTCCTGAATTATGCTTTACACTTCATTTATCTATTTGTTAAATGTAAGAATATGAAACAAAATACTTTGATTCAGATTGAGTGGTTTGTTGGAATCAAACACCGTTTTTATCCAAATCTTTATCTTGTTCAGAACCTTGAAGCAGTTTGAGATATTGAAGCAGTTTCAGGCACTGAACAAAAACTAAACTATTTGCATAACCTTTAAGTGATTATCATGATCAATACAAATCTATAAAGTTACATAAATGGGAAATGTGTTTGCTTACGGTTCAAGACACCAATAAAGTGATCTTGAAACACATGTTTCTTCTTATTAAATAAATCAGTGACACATTTAAGCTGCTTATTTAATTCATCCACGTCAGGACAATCCGTCTTTTCTTGAAGTAATGTCACATAGTGTTCTTGTTGCAGAATTTTCTGGTGTATCTCCTAAAGTTGAAAAAAAAAGGACAACTGTTAAGGGTAATTTTTAAGTGCAAGCAAAAGTTCACTGTACAGAGCTGCTTTAGTACAAACTTGAGTTTTACAAAATGGTTTAGTCCTGCCTATGTGTCAAAATAATTTCTTAAAATATATTTACATCAACAAGCCAATCAATAGGTAGATGCAAGTACTAAAGTCTCCTTGAGCAGTGTGCATACATAATCACACACACGTTCACTCATGTACATTTTGGCATCACACAGAACAGAAACATGAAGCACACAGTACTATAGCATCTTCCAGAGTATATAATACCTAAAAGCAATAATGCCTTAGCTGCCATAGGCACTATTCCACCCCTAAATGCCTTACTCTGTATGTCAAGTCCCTGTGGGTTGACAGATAACTTAGAGGGAGCTGGGAGAATTAATTAAAAGCTGTATCTTTCTTTCAATGCCTGTGATTTCACTGCCCAAAATTCTATTGGTCTGACACCCAGAATGTGCATAATCCATTCTTTTCTCAACAGGAGGTTTAAATCTTGCCAGCCTTGAACCTCCAAGCAGGAAGCAGCTCTATCTTCACCTCTCTCCCTGGTGCAGAGAGGATGGAAAGTTGGCTTAATCTGCCCTCTGGGAGCTCCCCTTGCAGGCAGGCTCAGGTGGCACAAAGACAACCTCTGTATAGTACCCAGTCTTGGAAAAGATACAACCCAGTACCCCCACCACTGCTGTAACCTATCTTGGATGGTAAACTGTTGTCATGTCTCTCACTAACCAATTCCAATAGCTGCAAGGATTAACTAACTACATCTGATAACACCAAGTAAAAACAGGCTTTTCTTTCACACTTCTGGCAGCTTAAGGAAATATTCAAGCCAGGCTCTTCATTTGAGTTACTGTAGCAGTTTACAACATATACAGGAGAAACACTTACAAAGACTTGCCCAGGAGAGAAATAATGAACAAAATCATAAAAGATGTGTAATTTGTGGCACACTACCTCTAATTTAGTGAAGATCTCTAAGGTGTCAGAAGGAGACAAAGCTTTTAAAAGTGTTTCAGTCATTCCAATCTGTGTCTTGGCTAGATCAAGGTCTCCTTTTAGTTCGGCTGTATTCACACTGAGTTCACTGGTCTCTTGCTTCACTGACAAGAGTTCTTTTATCAGCTCAATTTTTTGTACAATGGATGATCTGATGACCTTAAAATTGGAAATAAACATATGTAAGAAATCATACCGGATTGATTTCCTAGAATATTACAGAACTCCATGATAGACATAAAAAGCAATGAAATGATCTGAAGTCCAGACGTTTCAATCACAGCTTGTTCCAGTTTCCTTCCCTCCCACTCCACAAATAGAAAAATAGTAGTATTTAAGCCCTGCTTTTCTGAGGAGAAATTACTTCTGTTCATCTTTATTAGCATGTACTGGTGCTGCTTTACTAATAAATTTCTATGTCAGTCTACTGCAGTGCTTACCCTCAGCTGGATAAAGGCCTTACATGTGTTTCAGCTACCGTGAAAAAGAAGGTCCCACCTCTCTCTGTAACACACCTCCCTGCAGGGATCCCACTGGGGCAAATTCCCACCAATCCAAAAATCAGGCAAGGACAGCAGAGAGGTGGGGAGCTCTGGCTCAAGACTAATCACTAAGGAGCAACAGGTCCTTAACCTTATCCCCTTAAGGCTTCTGCAGATTTGCATTAGACAGCAACTCAAGGGGATCAGGCCACATGCTGAAACACCGGCCCAGGGGGGTCAGGGTGTCTGGTGCTCCAAGGAACGTAGTGTGCAGAGAGTAAGGTTGCTGAGTCCTCTCCTAAGCCCCTTAGATCACTTTACTCAGTGAAACTCCTCTGGGTCCACTGCCTGCTGAGGATAAACACACAAACAGCCAAACCAGGTCAAGTTCAAGGTGCATCTGACAGACACTGGGAGTGGATGCTTAGGGACTGATACAGGATCCAGGTAGGCTAACGTGGTCTCAGACAGTAGAGAAGGATTTATTCTTTGCTGTGTGAAGTTAACACAAAAAGATGAATATTTCCTTGTGATATTCCAAAGGAAAACATCCCAGTAAACACCACTCGATGCAAATAGCTACTTACTAACAAGCTACATTAAGCCTTATCCAGGTAAGGGTACAGTTTAAAATAGACAGCCAGCATGCTGAGTCTCTGAGATCCCCAAAGGGATGATGAGGTCCATTGTGCCTTGTTCTTGGCCAATAGGTAAAGCCAGATATCACTGACACTGGCCTCTTTCAGCAGGCCTGCAAAACAGATGGGTCAGGTCTAGGTCTCTAAAAGGCACAGGACTGAGAGGCGCCTTTGTGTTTAAAATGACAAGTTTGGTTCTAACAGCTTGAGAAAGACAACAAATGAAATGTCACTGCTAATAGCCAACAAAATGCCTGCAATTCTCTTTGGGTAGATTTAAGTCAGACCAAGAAGTGATTGTGGCAAAGACGATAGCAGCAGCAGGGCTGTAGGAACAAGTACTGGTGCATTAGCCCTAAAAGCTTCTTTGTACCTGTAGCTCCAGTGGAGGTTCATGACTGTTCAGAAGTTCTTCTATCTCAGACACTGTGTTGTCAAATTTCTGGAGTTTCTGCTCTTGGACTCGTAAGCATGCCTGAAGGTGGAAAAAACACACTGGTAACTGTATTTCCCTCCAAATTAAATTTCCATGTTTCTGTTAGAAAATTATATTCCTAATATTCTGATTCTGCATTTTGGTACACAGAGCTCCCACAACTGGTCCATTTCCTGATTTTCATTTTGGCAATTTAAACATTTTTTTGTAATAGAGTCAGAAACACTCTGTTTCTCAGGCAAAGCATTTGATAATGCAAATCTAGCATAAATTTCACAATATTAATTATTTTACTTCTATATTAACCCAAGTAAATTTGCAGGAAAATAATCTTAATTTTGTATTGATTTCTTGTTGCTTCTATTAAAAAGGGATATTCTCAGATGTTATAGACTTCAAGTCAAGAATTGGCATCCTGATGATACACTTTGGTAGGGATGTGAGAAAACACAACACACACTGTAAGCACTTTTTAAATTTAAATCTTTTGTATAAGAAAAGACCTCTACTCATTCGAAAGGATTCTGGAGTAAGCCAGTAGCGTCAATTTAAAATACCAGTGTCAAGGTATGAAACAGGATGTAACTAAAATAGTCACATTGTCTCATATTCCCAAATGAATATTCCTCTGGAATGAATGTATTTAAGAAGGGAAAAAAGAAACTGTTAAAAAGGACCTGCAGGGGCAAGGAGGGGGATGTGAGAGAAACACCCAGGTAGATACCGAGACCAGTGAAGAAGGAGGAGGAGGTAGGCTGGAGTAGAGATTCCCCTGCAGTCCGTGGTGAGGCAGGTTGTCCCCCCACAGCCCATGAAGGACCACTGTGGAGCAGATATGGACCTGCAGCTCATGCAGGACCACGGTGAAACAGATATGGACCTGCAGCCATGGAAGCCCCCACGCCAGGGGAGGTGGCTGCACACAAAGGAGGTCGTGACTCTGTGGGAAGCCTGTGAGGGAGCAGTCTGTTCCTGAAGGACTGCACCTCATGGGAGGGACTCATGTCGGAGGAGTTCATGAAGGACCCTCTCCCATGGGAGGGACCCCACGCTGAAGCAGGGGAAGAGTGTGAGGAGCCCTCCCCAGGGAGGAAGGAGCAGCAGAAAACAAGGTGTGATGAACTGACCGCAACCCCCATTGCCCATTGAGCTGGTGTGGCCTGCAAAGAGGTGAGAAATCAGGAGTGAAGTAGTTTAGGGAAGAAAGGACGGGGTGAGGGAAGGTGTTTTTAAGATCTGGTTTTGTTTCTCATTGTCCTGCTCTGATTTGGCTGGCAACAAATTAAATTGATTTTTCTTCCCCACCTTGAGTCTGTTTTGCCCATGATAATAATTGGTGAGTGAAGCCTCCCTGTCCTTGTCTTGACCCACGAACTTTCTCTTGTATTTTCTCCTCCCCGTACCAGTGGGGGAGTGGAGTGAAAGAGCAGCTGCGTGGTGCATAGTTGCCACTGGGCCTAAACCAGGACACAACCAGGACCACGTAACACATGATACACATTGCAACAGCTGGGTTGGTTTTTTTGTAATTAGCATTAACACAGAGATGTTTCAGGATCAACAAAAGAAATAATAACCAATTGTTACATTAACCTGGCGCACTCTGCACTTTAAATCATTACACAAAAATACCAATGTTCAGTTTTCCCACCTTCCATTCTGCTTTCATAGTAGCTCATGGGAAACGGGGTTTCTCTCTCCCTTGCCCTCTCCTCACCTTTCTTTTGAGAATTATCCTCTCTCCAGAGTAACCTTAGAGCAACCACCTCCAGCACAGCCCTTCCTGAGCACCAGCAGAGGCAAAGCAGGAGCACAGTGACATGATGCTGGGCTTGAGCAGTTTCCAGGTAATGAAACGGTTCTAAGATGCATTTGCCAGCTGCTGCATTTTTACTGGAGCTCTCAGGGACCTGAATTACCCCAGGTAAATTCTAACAATACAATGGGAAAGGCAAGAATAATGTGGCAAAATACCCACTTTTGCACAGCGTGTAAACTGTGGTTTCACCGGGAAGGTCCATAGACAAGGAACACCCTGGCTTTTTTACTGCTCTGCAAATTAAAACAAATGAGCAGCACTAACAGTCGCAATAATGCTGCAAATAAGCATAATAAAAACTGGGGCATTTGTAGCGTGTAAACACTGAGAAAAAAATGCCTGTGTGTTTTCAAACAAGTGGATATGGGATATGTCTCAACCTCACTCAAGCAGGAAATTATTTTTGTTTAGCAGATACTGGCTATAACCACAATGAAGCAGTGCAGCTGGTTGATTATTGCCCTAGAGTCAGAAATTAAAATATTTACCCCAGTATATTAAGCTCTTCAATGGCATAGAGCCACAGAGCTTCTGTTTTTACACCCAACTGCACCCCAATACCAAGAGTTAATGCTATAATCTGTGCAAAAGGGCCTTGGGCAGCCCAGGCTCTGCTGATGTCTGCCTATGTGCAGCCCCTGGAGACCCTTAGGAGCCAGCCACTATTAAGGCTGCATTATTAAGGCTGCCCATCACACTGGGGAGCACACTGGGACAAGGATTGCAGGAGCAAATAGGCCACCTCTCCAACTTCTTGTTGAACTGTGCAATGCCCAGCCATTTCTGAGGCTCCAGTATCTTCACTGATAGGCAATTTCTGACTAGAAGACTAATCATTAGCCCACACACGCTCTCTTCCCTTTCTTCTCCAGGCACAAGGAAATACGTGCACAGCTGTACTCTAGACCACAAGCTCTCCAGGCCTTCTCTTTGCACTTTGTTTGTACAGCACAAAGGAAAGAAGGGGCTTTTGTAGTCTAAAGCAGCATTTGCAGTGTTGCAATAATTTAAAACAATTTAGTATATCTATGCACTACCTATTTATTAATTTACAAGACATGTATCCCCAGTACATTATGCAATATCTTCAGCAAGACTATCCATGCAGATACAGATGCAAATGCAGATACAGATGCAAATGCTACAACTTCTTCTGCTTTTGCAGTGTTGATATTTCTATGCAATTTGCATGTTTACAGTCACTAAAATATAAATTAAGGGTAAAAAATTTCCATTCAAATTACCTTCAACTGCATAAGGTCCTCTTCGCTCAGACAATGGTCTTCTGCGTTCTTAAGTTCTGCATTTGTCCAAGCATCGATTGTGTCAGATAAACTGAGAAGTTTGTCCCACAAAGCCTGAGCTCTTCCCAAATTATCACAGTAGTTTTCAGTCTTTTCATTGATCTACCATGAGATTTATACACAGGAAACAAACGTGGATTTGAAAATTCTAACAGCAAACACAGCATAATAAAATCTGAGCTAGATGAAACCACCCATAAAAAAAACAAGTGCAGCAAAGGGAAAAAAAAATTCTCATGTGTCTTCACAGTGAACTGGTCATGGAGAAGATATTTAAATCCCTGCCACACATGTCGTCAAACATACCAATCACAAGGGCAGCTTGTCAGTTTTAAGGCAGGTTTAGGAAGGAGCCTTGCTCATTAATGTTTATCTACTCTCAGTAAATACCATCTAATCTCAGTATTGATGCACTGCCTAGATCAACAGTGGCAAACATTTCTCACCAAAAGCACCAGCACAGTAATTCTACAGATTGCCTCTGAAGCCTAAATCCACAGAAGTTTTAAGGAAGCTTACAGATTCATGCAGAAAGCACAAATATTGCCTTTCTGCATTTCCTAGAATTATTTACTTTCAAGGAGTACCCATGATCTAAACTACCTGAGAGATCAGAAACATTATGCCAACAGATACTCTGCAAGCTTTGCTCTGGTAAACACTTGGATTTATCTCTTAAGAATCTTTGCCATATTGCACTTAATTTATTCCAAATATTACACACACGTCAGAATCAATTACTATAATGCATAACAGATAAGACCACCCTGATAATTTACTTTTTACATACATCCAGCCATCTGTCCACAATAATGTTAGCCTCATTCTCGAATGGAGGCTCCTCAAAGCTTCTCATTCTATTGAGCTGAAATTGAAGGTTTTTGCAGATCTGATTTATTTTGTCTACATCTTCAGCGTGATCATTAAATTCCTCTTTTGCCTCTTCAATCTGTGAAAAAGACCAAATGGATATTTATGAGCATGTTTACGTATGGCTATTTATTCAGCAAAACATTTTAACTAATGTACTGTCCTTTTTAGCTTTGAGAAAAAACAGCATTACACAAAATAATCTATTTTATAGAATATGATTAGATTATGAATATATCCTGTGCTGTTACACCTCTGTCATGTTGATAGGAACATTTCCCTGTTAGAAATCCGTATCATTCTGTTACTGACTGCAAAACAGCTAGGTGGGAGCTATGGATAATATATTTCTGACTGAGGGAGCCAAAATCACAGTTTGCTTTAAAAGTTGTAATTGCAAGATCCAAAGGGACTGCACAGCCATGCCCAGAGCCTCGGTTACAGATATAAACAATGCACAATGTAATAATCAACTGAGATGCTATTACAGCTCTATAAAATATAACCTGGCATTCTGATCCTCAGGTTGTGAGCTGCTTTTTCTAAAAAAAAAATAAAAAGCTTAAATCCTAATTAAAAACAGCCATTGTCAAATATGGCATCACTTGAAACTGAAATGTCCCTTTTACCTACTTTCTATTTAAACACTAGACTGCTTCTTTATGCTTAATTGTAGTGTCAGTGTTTACAAACAACATGGAAGCTCGCTGGAAAAGAAACACTGACCTCTAGTGTTAGGCAATTTGATATTAAAAGCTCTCACTTGCCAGAGACAACCGTTACATCTCCTCACCGAGATACTGCCAGACACTGAGTCAAGGGGAGGGACAGCAGAGCAGCACTCACAAACCAGAACAAGGCAGAGAATCTTCTCTGTTATTCTGTTACATAATTATAAATAACAAATCATCAGCTCTCAAGGACATGCCTTGTACTGTGCTGCAGCTATTGCAGAACACAATTCTGAGGGTGGGAATTGCAAAATTCAGAGTGAGGACGAAGGGTTGCTACGAGAGAGTGGAGTCCCCACACAAGCAAGGGCCAGGGTATGCAGGTGATCTCCCTGCAGCAGAAGGCTGAGTGATACCAAGAAAGGACCCTGCATCTGCTGGAGAGGGGATGGCAAACACAAGCATCCCATTGCCTGAGGGAAAAAACTGCTGTTTTGGGGTGATTTAAAATTAAAAGTTTTATCTCTGAGATTCTACTTGCAGGTCAGATATATCTACAGGGTGTTTCAAAACGATTGACCCAGTTCCAATTGAAGGTCCATTTCAAATGGGCCCATCTTTTTGAAACACCCTGCATTACAAATTTGGATGGGGCTTGGAAGCAACCTGGTCTCATGGAAGATGTCCTTGCCCTTAGCAGGGAGGCTGGAACTAGATGATCTCCAAGGTCCCTTCCAACCCAAATCATTCTATGATTCTACATTCCTTCTTAAATTTAACCACCCCAGGCACTGCCTGAGAGCAAATGTTCCTGAATGATACAGGTGATGCCTCATCAGAAAGCCTAAAAATGGGATCTGAGCAACCAGTTGTGTAACCCAGTCAGAAAACGTGAAACCTGTGCAGTAAAATGCTCATGATGGAAATGCTGCTGTTCATTAATTCATTAGCCATGGCCAACTTTGTCCAGTGGTTGTATTCATTTAGCTGGGGAGAATGTAGCTGGCTGTCAAATTTTTGTCTGAAAAAGTCACAAACTTTAAACTAAATGAGGGGGTGTCCAGAAATACTTCCTTACTCAGTCTCATCAGCTAATGTAACAGCTACTGCAAATGTTTAACTGCTATCAAAGACAGCACAGAACAAATGTGGGTTATGGAGGCCAAGGCACTTATACAGGTCTGTCTTCTGAGTAGGTTTGTAACATATGAGAAGTAGGAGGAGAAATACTGAACTACATTACTACAGCTTCTAAAGACAACACAGTTCAGGCAGCAGACAATGTCAGGGCAGAGATTCATGCTGCAAATATAACCACCTCAAGGGAATACTTAATCATCAATTAGCCTCCAGAAGGCCACACCCCAAGGCAGCACCGTGCTGGCAATCCCCAAGCTGTCTCTGAGCATGGTGGCAATGATGTGCATCAAGGTACACAAGCTCCAGCCTGGGAAGCAGGATAGGTCTGTCATGGCCCAGTCTCTGAGCAGATGGGCTGTGCTGACACAGTCCTACAGGTCCTCTTCCTGATCCTCCTTGCTCAAAGCTAGCTGAAGATCTCTGCACAGCACTGCATGGCACAGACAAACCCTGTAGCCCTGCCTGGGGAACAGGAGATGGGCAAGGAGAGGATACAGATCTACATTCTTGGTTATAAACTACAGCAACAGCAGAGAAACAAGCAGCCCTAAGGAGTTACATTACCTATTATTTTTGCTTTAAGTGGTACGACACTTCAAAGTACCTTCTTAGTAATGAATTATTTGCTATAAGGTTTTTAACTTAGCAGGAAATACAGAAAGATTCTAAAGACATGTTTTTGTTAGGACAGGATGTCATCTTATTTTCATACTATGATTTATTTGTTCAGTTTTTTTAATCCCTCCCCTTAAACAAGACCTTGATTCACTAAGCAAAACTAGACGACAGCTTAAAACAAAACCTAGGTACGGTCTCTAAATATATTTTGGAAGCCAAAGTCAAAGCAAGGTCTTATCGTTTGCCCTGAAGGCTGGGTGTGCAAGGACAACCCTACACCCAGCTATTCCCAGGAAAGGCTTTTCTTTCCTTTTCAGTAAGTTATTGTTACTCACCTTTGTTATTAGTCTGTTAAGATTCTCCTTCCCCATATAAGAAGTTTGCTGTGAAAGCATGGTCTCCTGTTTCTGGATGATGCTGGTCAGATTAGTTTTGCAGCTTTGATATTGCTTCAGGAGCTCCAGAGCCCTTGCACACTGCTCCTGGCTATTAGAAAGAGATATATTATTTATGGCCTAAGCATAAAACAGCAGCCTTAACCTCTTATCTGCATCCATGTTTGGAAGAGAGAAAAAGGGGGGATAAACTGCATCAGTCACAAATCCTGCAAATACCTAGTGAGGTATTTGAACTGGTTTTGGAATCAGAAATGTCCTTCACCATCATATGCCTCTGACTCACATTTAACCATGATGTGACCTGAGCAGCTCAGGTTCATATGATACTCTCCACCTGAAAGGTGAGCTCAGTCACCACTAAACTAAAATACAATGTGCAGTGGGTATCACAACAGCTCAGGTAATGGACAGCAGGAAATACCACCTCAGCCCAGTCTGCAGTGGGATATGAGAACAGATTACCCCCTCTGGCATCTGCACAGGCCAGAAGGATTAGCCAGAACTATGCCATTCCATGTAAATCATAAAGGCACCTTTAAAAACCGTAAGAGAAGGACGGAAGCCCTGGGTCACCAATCACAGTCTCCCCCAGTCCTCACTCTCTAAGGCTTATCAAACCAAGTGCCTGTAGTCTTTCCCTGCATAAAAGACACTCTGTTTTCCCAGCTGTCCTCTTCCATTTGTTTCAGTTTGACTTTCCTTTTTGAATGTGCTGGCATGAAATTCACAGCAAATATAGAAGACACATCGTTCCTAGAAGCAGACAGGGTTTTCTTTCAGATATGAATTAAGCCAAACACATCACTGAGTACCTGCTAAATGGCAGGACTGTGATGTCTTAAAAATATATAAAATTCTTGAGCTTTGGCTGCAAACTTCTATGTGCAATTCTTGGCTTTATGATAGTTTACAGCATCATAATAGTAACATTTGCTACTGTATCAGTATTTCATTTACTTCAAAGTATAGTCTAGGGCTTTTCTGCTGTTTCATTTTACAAGCAAACTTCTTACTTGTACAACACTACTTTAAAATGTAGGTTTTCTCCTTACCATTCAGCAAGCATGAGTTTTGTATCCTCCCATAACCTCTCTGTAACTCTGCACTGTTCATTTGCTTCCTCTGCTTTTTCCTCTTTGATCTGTGGGAGCTTATTAGCAATTTCTTGCATAGATTTCATTTCAACAGCAGCACAATTCAATTCCATTTCCAATTCCGTTAATGATTTTACCCTTTATTAGAAAAAAATTAAATACAGCCTTATATTAAATTAAGTCTTTGATTTTTTACTCAGTGTAATTAAGTTTCCTAGAAATTCATCCTGAGCTGTACATAGTGACTATATTAAATGACATTATAAAAAGTTTAATTTTATATTCAGTTTGTGTAATTTGACATAGTCCTTCAGATGAGTTATGCTGACCTAAACCCTTTCAGAAAGTAATCCAATAACTTAAAGATTGAGAGGGTCTGTATGAACATAGTGAATTATTTTGTATTAAAAGGTAAGTGCATTCTGGCTATCTTATACTATGGTCTAAGAAAGGTAGCTATGTCATAGCGTGAGATTTCACAACTTAAAAAATGGTCACCGTTTATAAGCTACTCTCCCCTCCCTTTTTCCCTCCACATAAACAGTAGTGAATTGTTCATTCATCCTTTGCAAGGCTGCAGAGAGCTCCTCTGAAACAGTATCAGAGACATACAAATCATGTCAGTGGCTTTCTTGGAGTGTGGTGAAATAACACAAGGCTTCTACACTGCAGTTTCAGATCACACGCACCAGTGCTCAGCAAGGAGACATGTCTCCCTGTTTGAGGTTTTCTTATTGAAAACTAAGATCATAACAATTAACCTCCTTCTATTCCTTCTTTGTCAATGCTGCTCTTCAAACAAACCATCCATAGGAGCTTAAAAGAAAAGAAAAAATGGAGAAGGCTTCCTGATTTAGGCTTTGATGGAACGAATAAAACAGAAGTTCACAGCTTCTTTCAATGCTTCACAAATGCTTCAACACACATTGAGGTTTCAGTGCTCTACTCTGAAGGAGCCACAGGCCCTCTGAGTTCACTTAAATAATGAAATTAAATCTAAAAAAGAATTCACCTTTGTTGAATAGCTGGAATTGTTGGATCCTTCAAGCCTATTTTGTTAATTCTGTCACGTAGATCCTGGATGTTTTTAAGGAGTTCACCATTTTTTGTGGAAAAAATCTGGTATAAGTCTTTTTCCTCTGTAAGCATCTGCTCACTTGAGGGATCATAAGTCGCATTTAGCTCTTCAGATAAAGTCAGAACAAGGTTTTCACAGCAAGTCTTTCTCCCACAGTCAGTATCTTCCAAACAGATATCAACTGCTTTCAAGCGTTCATCCAAACATTTAGCCTCTTCTGTCATATGAGAAACTTCTTGTGCAGCCTCTCTTAATGCATTTCCCTGTATTTCAGGTTGACCTGAGGGATCCGTGAGACACTTGATGGAAGACTGAACCTTCCTCAATGAGGCCATAAAAGCTTCCAGGTCTTTAAGGACTGTCTCACGAATCTGCATTTTATGGCTCATTTCTTCAAGCTGGTTTTGATAGTAAATCATAATTTTACTTGCAGCTTGAAGATCTATTGGATTAAATTCATCTCTTGCTGAGCTATCTAGGTGTTCCAATTGTTTGCACACTTCAACCTGATTTAATATGGATCTCTGCAGCTCCTGAAATTGAGAGAATGACCAACAGTGTTAGCAAGTGAAAGAAAACCTGTGTCCTTCATTCAAGATGGACCTATGATTGAAAAACAAATTATACTCACAATAAAATAAGTATGTTAAACAGGGTGGTTAAGAAAGAAAACCTCTTCTTTCCTACTCTGGACTTTGGTGGAGGAAAAGAAAAAGAAGAAAAAACAAATAAAGGAGAGAAAGATAATGAGAGTCCTGGGACTGACACCAGCAGGCTCTCACAGCAGGAGATAACTCAGAGCACAGGCGGGCATATAAATATTTGTTACTCTGCCATCCTTTAAATCCTTTATGCTGTGCTTTTGGAGGAGACTTATGTGCATGTAAAAATCTCTTGCTGAAGTCTGCATGCTGTACTGTTACAGCCCTCAGACAAACAGCAGTGTGTCAGCGTTGTGAAACCCCAAATGCGCAGAGAGCTGGAAAAAAATGTGGGGCCCTTCCAGCCAAAAAGAGTAATCTTAGACAGAGTGCACATGCTCTCTGCTCTACAGCTTGAGAGACCTACACCTTACTTAGCTTGAGAGCCAAAGGCAGGCAAATGCAAACTTTCAGTTCTGTGTAGCAGTCGGTGTGTTCAGCTCGGAATCGAGAACAAAACAATATTCACTGCACCAAACAGACAGACCAGATCCTGGCATAAGAGATTGAGAGCAGATGAACAAGTTATTGCATTCCTGCAGAGCTTCCGAACAATCCTGAGGTGTGCTCAGATACCTCAGCAGATGTGACACAAGGCCGCTTAAGCTTAGCTCATGAATTAACACCACATTAGGCATATGTCCCTACAAAGTGATATAAAGTCAGGTGGGACCACTGTAAATCTGGATCAAAGGAAAGTCCTAACCTAAAACGAAATTATCATGACTGTGTTTCTTACAGTAGAGCCTACTGAGAGTCCCTGGCTGCTGGCTCTACAGGAACAATGACATTTAAAGCAAAGGAAGTAAAATGCTGTTATAGACTTTAGGAGGTTTGGGAAGTCCTGTCAGTGGTCCAGAACTCCTCGGTGAAAATCCCATTAAGTTCTCTAGTTTCTAATCATATTAAAAACTATTTTGGCTAGGGTGTGGTCTTTGCATTTTCCCTTACCTTTAGTTCCCTATAAGCAAGATCACTATTCATCAGATTGAACTGCTGGATGTCCTTTTTCTTCAGCTGCTGATCTAATTCACACAGAAGAATGGATTCATTTTCTATTGGCAAAACAATTTCCAAAGCAGTCCTTAAAGAGTTTGTTCTACAAGAAAGGTAACAAAACATGAACTGAGAAAGCAAGCAAGAAAAGACACTCAACATTTTACAGCACAAAAAGCCACAAAGATAATGTAATTAGCTAACAGATCTAATCCTCCTCCTCCTGAGGTCAAAGGAGTTTTTCCATTGATTAATAAGAAAAGCAGTGTGAATCCCAGTGAATTCAACTAAAAGGTTGAAGGAAATAACAATAGACTTAGGAATACTGAACAGTGATGTGACAAAGATCTGGTTCTATGCTTCTTGGAGAGAGTCACGCTATCTGCAGTGTATATATGAACCAAGGATAATTAAGAAAAGCTTAATTTTATGCAACTTTTTAAAAAAAGTTAACAATGTGCAGGTATTTTCTGTAACACACTATTCCCCTCACAATACACACATTAGTCACAGTAAACTATTGCTTAGCTAATATCACGAAGTATTATTTTATACCTGGTACTTATAATATCCTGAAGTTCCTTCCATTCTCCTTCTAGCTTCCTTCTTGTCTCAGAGATAGCAGCCTGTTGCACTTCATCCACAAGATTCTCTAAGGTAGATGAGATGTTTTCCAATTGTGTCCAACCAGAACTGCTTTCACTCTCTATCACCTAAAAATTATACAGTGTTAATTGCATTAATATAATACTGTATTTCTCAATGGACTGGACAATTCATAATATTATAGTCACAACAGTCTCCGCAGAAAAGGGAAAACATCACCTGATAGTAAGAGTATCTATTGTGGTTTTTTTCTGTAAGACTCCATTTTTAGCTACATGCAAATCTCTACCACCTCTTTATTATGAAAATTTCCACGTCAGATATACGCCTTGGTTACATTTTATAAAAGTTTCAATCAATATGGTTCAGTCATTTTTACTACAGGAATGAATGGAAAATATCTCAACATAGCTATATTCAAAAGAAAAAAAAAAACAAATGTAGAACTGAACCAAGTTCTGAGATGCTAGATGAGCTTTTTACTCCTTTCAAGCAAGGACTTGAAAAATTGCAGTAATAAATTCTCCAACATCAATTATGTGCCTTTTATCATCCCCTTAAGATTTTCACAAACCTAATCATGTTATAAGTCCTGCAACAGTTTCATTCTGCACATACACCACCACCATTTGATGGTTCAACTCTGATGACTCCTCTAGCCCTCGCCATGGGTCATCACTGCTCCTGCTGACAAAAAAGCTGCTTTCCAGAGTTATTTTTTCCATTAGACCTATTTCAGCCTGCAGATATCAAACTGAGAGCCACCAATTTCTCCTTTCAGCAACACTTGCAAAACTCCACTGCTAAGCAGGAATGCAATTCTGCTGAATGCTAAACCCTTGATTTCCCTTCTGCTTCTAATAAACCTGTTTGTAAGGATGCTCCTTTTCCCTTGGCAATATACATAACACAGAGAGGTGAGGGCTCTACATGAGAAAGTAACACTTTAGGCACCAAGTATGTTTTTAAAAGATGAATACTTACCTGTAGTTCAAGCAGCTTATTCTGAAGGCATGAAGTGCCTTTTATTTCATCAGTAAAGCCAGATGCTACTTTATCTCTGCTGATTTGTAGAAGTTCCTCCAGGTTACTTCTTTGTGTGTTATAGCTAATGAAAGATGAAATCACTTTCAGAGAGAATATTACTTCTAATGTAGTGGAATATGGCAGGGGTTGGGACTTGCTGTCCCATCAGGTTATCATAAAAATAAGCACAGCCTATTGCAAAGGTATATTTTTACCTAAATCCCAAATGAATAGGTATAAATGAGCAACATATGAAAGAGCTGAGAAATTGCTCATCTGGTTCATTTTCAAGTATGAATGCCTGCCTGCATTCCCTAAATTCATTTTTATGAATGTAAACATGTCAATTCTTTAAAAACTTGACTATTTTTTTTTATTTTGCAATATTTGAAGTTAGTAGTAAGGCAGATACAGATTTTTCGGGCCCAACAAAAGAGCAGAAGAGAAAGTTTTATAGCTCTAAGTGTTCTTGTTACAAAATGTCAAAGTTTGAAGCATTTAGCTACTATAGTCCTTCCATATCAATTACAGAGCAATATTAAGTAAACTGTAGTAGAACAAGAATAGAGTTCTGCATAGCAAAAGTGCAGTCTGTGTTTGATATTCAATTAATTTATGAATGTCTGGCATAGTATCATCTCTTATTATATATGCATTTTATCCTTTAAAAGTTACCTCTCTAATAAAGCTGATATGGGCAAATCACTATCTTCCTCAAATTTCTTTGCGCAGCTTTCTCCATTGTGATGTTTCACATCTGGTTCCAAAACTATATCTGCAGCAGGTCCTGAGGTCTAAGTAAAAATCAAAAAACATAACAATGACCTCTGCTGTGTCAATACAGAGTGAATATTAACAGACATCTGCAAGACTCCTGAAAGAAACAATTGCTTCATGTGTCCCAAGGGAGATGAGAGACACCATTAATGAATACAAGTTGTGTTTAAACTCAATTATGAACCAAAAGAGCAAATTTTTTAACACTTGCAGCCAGGCCATTCATTCCTTCCACAGATGTTGGGTCTTTGGCAAGCACAAGCCACTTGTGCAAAATTTTACTGCAGCTCCATGGACATCCTCAGGAAACCACAAGGCACTGCCTTCTGCAGCTTTTGCCAGGCTGCTTATGCCAGATGCCTTCACATGTATCTCACCCATGGTTCCAGGATATACTCTACTCTTCAGTTTGAGGCTGGCTGATTTCAGTTATACACTTCATACTTTGATTATCCATGAGAGAACAGATTTCATCATTTCATCAGGGACAATTCACGTAGCCTTACAGGAGATCTCCCTTGATAACAGCCAATTTGTACATATCTTCAAGCTTTATGTAAATGCAATGGGTCCCTTCCTACAAATCACCAGTCTGGAGGCTGGCTGATGAGCTGTCTGCAGCCTTACTTGCATGAATGCTTATCCTAAACGAGACATCTTCCATGTCATCCAAATGATGAACTGCAGTATCTTGTCTCTCTGAAATTATTTCTAAGAAGTTACACGTGTTCTATTTTTCCTTGTATTTTTCTAAAGCAAATGCCTCCAACTCTTCACTATCTGTTCTCTCTGTGTCTTCTGAATTACTGGGACACTACAGGGGATTTCCATTTGAACACAGCTTCACACATGACTCTTCCAGCTGAAACCCATTCTTCAGCAAAATATAATGCAAGGCTCGAGACTCACATGTCCTTGGGATACTTTTTTATATTTACTTAGTCTACATTCCCAAATGCAATGGGTTTTTGATG
The DNA here is from genome assembly GCA_013398125.1 of Aegotheles bennettii. Classification (NCBI taxonomy): domain Eukaryota; kingdom Metazoa; phylum Chordata; class Aves; order Caprimulgiformes; family Aegothelidae; genus Aegotheles; species Aegotheles bennettii. The sequence goes on from VZRW01012162.1 coordinate 69,047, forward strand.
CCTGACCAGAGGCCCACAATAAGAATAATGAGAAAAAAATCAGTTTTCCCTTTTGCCAGTGATCTCCCCTAGACAGAGCACTGCTTTCTAACAGTAAGTATGGACTTCTTACCTCCGGTACTGAAAGGATATCAATTTGTTGAGAAGAACTGGGCTTTTCTCCATTCTCAGAAGCAACAATGGAGATCCTACAGTTCAAAAGAAACTTCAGCTTAATGACAAATTATGAAGTATAAAGGGAAAAAAAGAAATCCTGGCTAATGTTTAAAAACAGTGCAGCTGTGATGAAGGGTAATCAAACAGTTGTTAGTTTATGAAGCTTAATACTAAATGTTTAAATGTACAGTTCCCCACAGTGATGGACATAGTAACATACTTGGTAGTACATTGACAATATCACAAAATTTATCCATAGATCTGATTTCTATGAAGCTACAACACATCATGCACTCAGTCACCCACTCTTTCACAGATGACTGTCCTTTTCCAGCACGAGACAGCAAGGCCGTGTAAGTATCTGCCACAGCTTGTTGAAGCTTTTCTAGCTTTTGTTCACAGCCTGCAATCAGTGTCTGTATGCCTGGGATAGTTTCTTCTGATAGTCTTCCCAGTATTTTAAGGTCTTCTAATGACTTGGTAAGTTCCCTCAGACTGCCTTCATGTGAAAAAAAGGCCTAAACAAAGAAAAGTAATATAATAAGTCATAAGGATAAGCAATTATTCTCATACATTTTTTTCTATTTCCATTGTCTTCTTGGATGAGTGCACTTAAAGTATAACATTTACTTTCCCTTGATTCTTTTTCAAGTAGAGCCAGGAAAGAAATTAGGATTTCTGGCAACGTGTTCCCCAGCTGCATTCACAAGAGTATACTGACTCTTGCTTGATTTTTAAATTCATTATGCTACTGCAATTTTTGGTCCCAAGTCCTGTTCACACTAACAGATACTCACGTCTCATTGAGTACAGAAAAAACAGAACTGGAAGATTTATTTAAATACTTCCCATCAACACCTGCACCTTCTAAGGAGAAATCAAGATATACCAAAAAATTAACAAAAATATGAGCAAAAGGAATACACCTGAGAACACTTACTTCTCTTTACTCTTGCATATGTAATATTTGCTGAACATGAACCCATGAGAAGCAAAGACTAAAACTCCAGTGAACACCAGAATCTTATCTGGAGAGGAATTTCTTACCCTTCTAAGTGGTAAACTGGCCACATCAATGCACCTCAAAGAGAAGTATGAAGGAAAATACTAGAAGCAATGAAGCATAAAACCCATTGCTTATGGAATATGTAAGACTCACCCTGGCCAGTGAAACACGAAAGTCTTAGATCTGACTCTGTGGTTAATTTATATATAGCACAAACACAGAGGTAAAGTGTGGCTATTGCACTGTGAGAAGATGCTCTCAACTGAAGGCACCTAACACCATCTACGCAACTGTAACAAATATAGGGAGTAATAATCACTTCTTTCTTTACACTCTGCACAGGTAAATCTGTTTTAATGCTTCAAGGCTGTCTTTAAAAAAAAATGGAAAAAATATACTATTCATGTAAGAAGGAGGTAATTCTAACAGTCTGCAAGGAGGCTGATAACTGCAGTCAAAGGTAAAGAAATAATTTGGGAGCCCTCTTTGTTCTGTGTTTACATAACAGAGCACAAGGGCCCAGTTCTGTAAATAAAGGCTGCAATAATGTACCTAAAAAGGAGAAAGAAGGACAGAGTGCATTCACAGAAAGAGGTAGGTGAACAGAAAAGGAGTGTGGCAGGTACCTCATGTTCTTTGATGAGTCCTTTGGTTTTATCCATACTTAGGAGTTTCTTCTCTTTGCCTAATTGCTTATTGATTTTTTTTAAAGTTGCATTAAATTTCTTTTTTTCCCTTTCTGCTATGAGCTGGACACAGGATATAATTTCATAATGAACTGCCTGCAAAATTCAAAACACATTATCCCTGTGAGATGGTGAGACAGTATTATAAAGCAAATAAAAACCTCAGAACATATTGTGACAAAAAATTGGTTCTCAAAGATGTCAGGCCTAATGAGAACAGACAGTGGATTCTCCTTCCTGTATCATCTCACCTCCCATCTTTTACGAACATCTTTACTCTTTTCTTCCACTACCAGCTTTTCATGATCAGATGAAATATTTTTCAGTTTTTCTGCTGCTTTCAAAAATTTGTCAAGAACTTTATTGTCCAGAGCATTAAAAGCTTCCTGCAAGAAAAGCATCATAATGAAAAATAAACAGAAAGAAATGTAGCTTAATAAAGTTACATCAGTGGCATACAAAAAACATGTATAAAGCATGTATTTCACGTATGAGCTGTGATGGCCCTTGCATGGGTAAGTATGAAGGCATTCTCCACCCTAATGTATCTGAAAAAAGGTTGCAGGCAATATCAGTGTATGTTTTTTGGAGAAAAGATGATGTTGGTTTTGTGTCTCCTCTTCTAGGGGCAAATTTAGGACCAAAGAAGAAAGATGAAGGTCCCTGAACTCTGCCTTATTTCTAGGGAATATATGTGGCTGTGTCATGTGCCTGTCAGAGAGCAGATGAAAGGTCTGCACCAGTGCAATGGGACCCCATAAGATGGCCTGGAGTGAGGTTCTGAACTGCTCCCAGAACCCAGGACTTGCTGTGCAAGATGAGACAACACATTGGTACTTCCATTTTTGATACTTCACTAAGGAGAGAGGTATCTTTAAGAGATCCAGCTTTTGAATTCAGACACTTTCTTTACCAGTTAGCCACTAAGAAAATGAGGAGATTCAGTATTTATAACCATGCTTTAAAAACTTGTTCAAAAATTCAGGCATGTGACTCCTGATTGGAATTTTAATTATTAATCAGGCAAAAAAAATTGGCTACAGTTCAGAAAATTATGAGATCTGAAGGGATGATGAAGTAAGACAGGGCACTGAATAACCTGCAATACAGATTTACATTTCTTCATTCAAGCTGTCTGCCAAGTTAATATATGCTGAGTGCTAAATCAAAAAGCTGAGAAAAGCATTCATAGCTACCAAAATAAAAATCTGATATTTTTCTCACTGTGGTACCTCAGCCTCTTAGCTTCTAAATAGCATTAAGAAATACTCAAATTCAGCTATCCCAGGAAACAAACCAACCTCATATCTTGAAATACATTCTTCAGGACTTAGTTTTTGACTGACAAGTTGCACGGCCTTTGAAATGGAGGCCTCAAGTTCTTTCTGGGATTCTTCAAAATTGAGCAAAGCCTCCTTCTCTGAGGGTCTCTTCTCAGATTTGGACAAGATGTTGTTCACATCACCTATGACAGCCTTAGAAGAAAGAGACTCTTTTCAGAACATGTCTCAGAGTCAGTACTTACACAAAGCTATTGCTTCATAATAGCATTTAATTTTTTTGAGCTGAGATACTGACCTTTGAAATGTTCTCAGTTTTACCCCAGCAAGAGTCTGGGAGACTGATTCTGACAGTATCAAAATGTTTTCTATTTTACATGAATGACAAGGAGCTTTCTTAATCACATAATGCTAAAATTAGAGATGTTGTTGTGTATAAAGTACAATAGCAATAAAAAGAGGAGTACCTCTATTTTGTCTCTGGCTTCTTTAATTCGTGTCTGCAGCCCAGTGGTGTGAGAATGCTCTTGGGACACCTGACTTGAAATATTTTGTGTCAGGGATTGCAATATCTCTTCTGCTGCCACAACTTGTTCTTGGCATGAGGTTCCTCTTGCGGCCAAGCTCTGGTTGAATGAAAAGCATTAGAAGCCACTACAGTATTTATGTCTTTTTGTTTAAAGGAACTAAATGAAAAATCCAGCACTGATCATGGATGCTCAATATTTGGTCAAGGAAAACTCTTATATTCCAATTATGGTCAGTGTACTGCACTGTAGAATCTCTGTACAGAGAGAAAGAAATTTGCTGCCATCCACAGGGGATTCTGTTTGATGAAACAGTCTGTTAATGTGATACCTCCTGTGTCTTTGACTCAGAGTCAATTAGAAGTATTTTTTAAACATGCTCTCCCATCCAAACAGCTTTCTAAATGAATGTACAAACCACATATTTGGATATGCATTGTCTGATCATGAAGTCATCTAAAAGTAAGCACATATCAAGGCTCAGATTTTCTTGCTGTATTCAGTTCTTAAATGCAGAAAACAGCTCGGTCTTTTTCATGCAAAAGTAGTGTGCCATATTTGAATATTTATCATGAAATGTCATTATTAGAGCTGTTTTGATCCATGAATATTCAACACATTTTCCTGTTTGAAGTTGTCAATTAGCATTCTTCTAATGATAATCACTGCTTTATTCTGGATCTCAACCTATTGTCCCGCAGGTAATAATCGACCTGATCTCTTCTGCTCACAGACATGGAGATACATTCAAATCACCCTTTTGAAGGCTGTATTTCAGGGTCTTTTGTTACTTCATTGCTTTTAACACTGGTGTCACACTGCAAAATGGGTTTATTTTATAAACATATGCCCACAATTACAAAAAGATGAATAGATTCTTTTCATAAGCTCACACTCTTTAATTCTGTCAACTAAACACAGTGCAAGAAGGCACAAACCAAAAGTAAACTAACACCAATTCTGGTTTGCAGTTATTGTAGGTAGATTTAATGTACCAAAGAATTTCTCTGTTTAATTTTAGCACTTAGAGGAACTCCAATTAAACCTGCTTCTGGTGGTCGCCTTTCTACCATTTCTACCAGATTATACTGGCCCTGTTGCAAAAATAGCAAAAGACAACATAAGACAGTTGTTCAGCTTCTCCAGTGCAAAGCTTGGTATCTTTGTTCAGTCTCACCTCCACTGGCAAGTGAAGAAAATAAATCAGACTATGTACTGAAGCTGCTGAGTTATATATGTGTATTTCCACCTGTCATCTGCTGCAGGGGGAAACAATAATCCCTGGCAGAGTGACATGGGAAACAATAGAGGCTATTGTGTATGCATGGAAGTAACAAGAAATTCACCAGTGCTCATTATGGATGTTTAGAGCAACTGCCAATAAGCTGAGATGCACAAATTACCCAGCATGCTGCTGAAAATACTTCAAGTATTCCAGTTTTTGGCAGGAAAGTCTTAAATACAGCCAAGTTGTTCCAAACCTTCTCCCTGCACTGGAGGGTAGAGGACAGAAAGCACTTTTTGACCAGGGGAAATTCTCATCTCAGCACCTTGCAAAGTTTTGGTCTGCTGCTAGTGCTGTGCTAGACAGGGAGTAATTTATATCACTCAAGAGCAAGCTGCTTATCAGTGGCACCAACAGCACTTCATTGGCACCTGCCTGTCATCTGGACACACCGATGTTGGAAGATTCATTTATAGCTCATCTAGGAGCTGGGAAATAATATCAAAATAATGTATTGCCCTGACTTTATACCAGTGTTCCAGTACAAAATCCACATTCATTTCTGCTTCACTGATGATGGCTCATTTTACCCCAGCCACAAATCCATGCTGAAAGATGAGAATCTGATGAACAAGTATTTTAAGCAGTGTATTTTTCACCTGCAAATGTTCCTCCTTCTCATGTTCCACAGGCCCCTTATGACCAATCTCACTAAGCAGGCGTCCAGTCTCTGCTGCCCAGCTGTCCACTTCTCCAAGGAGCTCTTCAATTTTCTCCAGGCTCCCTGGAAGTTCCCTGATCTTTTCAGTAGCGTCTGTGCTCTCTTCACCAAGCTATAAACAAAGAGCAGGTTAAGATGTTCATTCCCATCATCAGTTCATGGGTCTCTCCACTATCTTCCTACAACACACAGTCACCACTTAGGTTATTTCCAGCTTTTGCACCCAACGGTGATTGAAGGAGAAATAAATCAATGCCAAACATACAGATTAAAAATCATGTGAGGCTCAGTTCTTCAACCCCGAGAACAGGTGGGACAGCACAACCTGTGCCCATATGGCCCATTCCCTCTGCTATAAACAAGCAGCTACAGCCACATTACAATGGAGAATCAACTCCTGGGCTGCAGCATACCCCATGCTATGCCAGGGAATTGTCCAAGAGAACAATAGCTGGTGTTGGTCAAATCCAGACTAGGAAACATGCTAACAGTTTAGTGGTACTGGCAATCATAGGCCAGCATTCAAGCATTTGCCCTTGCCTTTTTATATATAAAAATAATTATAATATATATTATAGGCATAATGCCAAAAGCAATCACAGGAAAATAAGTCCTTAAGATCTTGCAAGGGTGCAAGATGTCTCTTTATCTCTGCTTTCTGAATATATTTCCTAAAAGCATCTCATATTAAGGGTTTTCCTAGGAAGCTGTAGTTCCCTCACCCTCAGGCTCAACTTAGAAAATGAAGAGCTCGAACATTCTCAGGCGGAGTGAAAATGTCATTCTTGTGAAAGTGTTCTAGGCAATGTAATATCTGTAATGTTAAGCAGGTTGTATAGGAATTTACAGCAGCCTAAAAACCTGTTGAGTGAGCTGGTGTGAAGTTGCACAACCCTAGAAATATCTATGCAGCATTAATTACTTTTTACTGGCTGAGGTGGAGATTATACAATTTAGCAAACGCTCACAAGCTCTTAACAAACTGATTACAGTTCCCTCTCTAGAACTGAATAAAAAGCTTTAATCCGCAATAAGATTTCCTTTTATAAGTGGTTTTAATATTTCCATTTAAGAAACTGAACATTTTCCATCGTGTCATAAAGAGCATTTAACTGAGTTGCAATGACTTAAGAATGGGATGCCTCTGTGCATTCTCTGTTCCTCCTGTTTTAAAACTGGCAATATCGAGTTGACTGAAAGATCTATTAACCTCTGATTAGCAAGCTGGTAAGTCTAGAAAATATGACTTTGAAGGCTGCATGGCAAAAGGGTCACGTGAAACCAGTAACTTACAAAGTGTGTCCTCTTGATGAACTTGGCCCATCTCCTGTTAAGTTTCTTCAGCTCTTTGGCAATATTTGATCCAACTTGCTCTTTGCTGACTTCGATGAGATAATTCCCAGCTTCATTTAAGGAACCGTGAACTGAATTCCACTTTGCCAGAACCTCAGCAGGGATCTAGGCAGAGGCAGCAAAATCATTTAAAGCAGAACCCTGCTAGAAGTTTATTTCCAAAATGAGGAACAGAAAAGCAACAACAACCACCACTGTCACATATAGTGCTTTCCTTCCAGGAAGCTTCCAAGTATCTGTCTGTCAAGGCAAAGAGAAATCCAACCACGTACCTCTCTCGGATGCTCATTTCTGTTTTCTTCCAGCCATGTCTTTAGTAAGTGCATGTTTTCTGTATAAGTACTCCAGGAAGACAGGACTTTCTGTAGGGTGGTGCGTACATTGGAAATATAGTCTCTGCACATAGAAATCTTTGACTCCACTGTCTTAAAAAGTTTGCTAATTTCTTGAGGACCTCCAGCTAGGACATCAAATAGGGAATATCATTATACATTTGGAAACAGAGAAGTTAATTACATACAAGGAGTATTTTACACAAAACATAAGTGGGAATTAAAACTGGTGACAGCACATCAGTTCAAAATAGAGGTCTTCATATCAGTTTATGTGCTCAAACTTACCTAAGTCAGCATTGCTTATGTTTTTGTTTTTCAAATCTTCACAGATGTGAGTAGCAGTTTCTAGTTGCGTTTCAAGTCTCTTTTCTTCAATGAAATTCTGCCCAAAGTGAAAAGTAATTGGCATGGGAAACACTAACCCACATAAAACTAGGTAGGAAATGCAGCTTGGGGTACATTTTTTTCAATATGAGCCTATAACTTGCAAGTTAAATATAAACTGAGCAAAGCCCATCCAGTAACTCATCCGTACCCTTTAGTCTGAGACAGACCTGTTCTTTTTTCTGCTTGTGCAGAGAATAACTTAAATGCAAATATTAACTCCTAAATGCCATTGCCTGAGTCACAACCCTGCATGAGTCAGGACTGTTTTTTTCAAAAAGTTAAGGCTCTAGGGCAATATTGAGAAATGGCATCTAGAACAAGTAAGGTCACATAAGCCAAAAAAGTGATGAAAGTGAAAGGTGGGCTTCCCTGCACGCACAGAAATATCAATGTGCCTAGTTCCTGACACAGATCAAGTAAGATCCAGACTGGGGATAGAGAGGGTGAGAGAGGAAGAAATAGCAGAAGAGGAGGAGACTCGTGTTTAGAACATTCACACAGCAAACGAGAGAGTTGATCTTCAGCCCCCCTCTGCCTGAGCTGCATCTCACCCCAGAGCTCCCCACTCTTATAAATGTCCTGTCTAGCAGGCTACAAAACAACCTCTCTTGTGGCCATGACAAACCTGGGCCATCACTCAGCCAGGACTGCACATCAAGGGACACGGAGAGCTGGCAACAAGCCTGAAACTCCTAGGGAAAGCTCTATATTCTATCAATCAGCTTGAAAAAGACCATGAACCACAACTGTAGAAATAACATGATAGTAAATATTTATGAAACCAACTGAATCAAGAAACTCAGCACAGTCGAACTCTGTACTTCTGTCTCACCACAGGGTAAGGTTAATATTGCTCAGGAAAACTGGTATTTTATACAACCTCTTCTTGTCTCCTTCCACAGTTCTGATGAAACTCCCACTAATATAGCTATGGATTTGCCAGTCTGAAAAGCCTCTGAGAAACTCTTTAAGAAACTCCACTAAGATGGAATTCAGGGGGAGTCCCATTAACTAGGGCAAAACATCAACATTTTAATCTCTTCGTCTCTATTCTTGATGCATCTTTGGCAGTATCTGGGGTCAGGTAATCCATCCCCTTGCATAGGCCTACACATGGCATCATTTTAATAACTTGAGCCCAGAAGCTGAGCTAAGGACAAAATATAACAAAACAAGACAATTCATATTCACTGCAAAGCGTAAGGAGGTAAAGAAGCTGAAAAAGGAAGAGGCAACAGCAAAAGGCAGTATGAGTCAGCACTGAGGGCAATGACTGCTTTTGAAGACAGCAACTACTGAACTATCCCAGAGAGGTTTGAATTAGGGAAGGGCTGTCTCTGCTGGCCCTATAAATAGTCTAGAAAGAAAGAAATCTTCCCAATAAAGAATAAAAAAGGGCAGAGAGAAAACTACAGTCACAGCTCGCTCTGTTTCTCTAAACTGAAGAAAGAACTCTCAGAGGAAAATGGGAAGACGTGGAAAAAGCTTCTATGGAAGTCTACCTGTCCTTTGCATAAATCCCAGATCTCACAAGTCTACCATGCTTCTATCAACTGTCGTGGTATCTTCAGATGAGGACAGACACAAGCTTGAATCAAAGAGAGGCAGGGAAGAAGAATTATTGTCAGGGTGTGATACAGATATTTTAAACTTACATTCCATTTTTCCAGCAGTAATTCAACCGACTCTTTTGTCCCATATTTCACGTCCCAGATATTTAGCTTTAAGATCACCTCCTTGGCAATAGCTGAGCACAGTCCATAGTGGTATTCAAGGAAGGTGTTGGAGTTTGTGACACGAATATTGATGAATCTGCAAACAGCAGAACGTTCCAAAAGTTGACTCAAAATCATTGAATACAGAAGGCATTAATGTATAAGGTAAAACCTCAGAATTACATATATGTAAACATTCTTTTGTTATGACCTGAGCAAAATTTTAAGATAACAACAGTTAATTTTTTGAATTAGCAACAATTTTGAGTCAATACTGACTGCTCACTTTATGAAAAGCCTTAAATGCCCAGAAAAGGGGCATCTGCCATCTGTATGTCAAAGGGTCTCAGGTTACAGACACAATTCACTGGTCGTTTTTGAAATTATCCTCCAACAGATACATGGGGCTGCAGAACCTGTAGTTCTCAGTGATTTTAAAAGATGAAAATTAAAAATTAGAGAATCTACACCCCCAGAAAAATTTTTACATTCAAAATACTCATTTCCTACCCGTAGTGGGTGTTTCCTAAAAGGTGGCTGAAAAAATCCTGCTAATGAGCTCTACTTTCTACACGTAATTAGAGTTTTATTGGACCAATGAGTGAACCTGCCTGCTCTGCATGACAGTCAATTTGTGTTTAGCTGGAAAATGCTCTTTTTCTGCAGGGCATGGATAAGTTATGTGCTTTGTTCAGAATAGCAGAGCAAGAAGATAGCAGAGCCAGAATATAACATAGTCAAAGTAGAGGGAATTTGAGGATCATAACCTTCTTTTCATTTCCTCTAATTTTTCAGGCAAGACTAGTGGCATATTCTTCTCATCTTCATTCTTAAATGATTGAAGGGTGTCCAAGTGAGAATCAAAACAGTCCATCAAGCCCTGGGGAGAAAAAAACAAAGTAAGCTGTTCATTTTAATTCTAGAATATTTCACCTGGGAAATTGCAAGTCACCTGCCATTAGGGTGAGAGCTCTTAAGAATGAGTCAGCACAAGACAACTTTCCAGTGTCTTTACTCATTAAAGTGCAATGAAAGTGTTTATCTCATCACCTTCTAAAGTGTGTATTTAGTGCAGTACTACCTGATTTCTCTTACCACTGTGCATCTTAGTTAACTATAAAGAACATGAATCTACACTACGCATTCTACCAGTTTTTTCCTCAATTTCACCATCATCTTTAGGACAAAAAAGTGACATTGTAACAGTTTCAGGATGTTCAGGATATTGTTCTTTGTCATGTGTTACCAAAGACTGACAGCAAAACCTGTTGAATAAACCTACTATGTTACACTTGCTTAATGCTTTATTTGAATGCTCAATAAATTTCCATCTAATACCATTAGCTGCATGTTGCATTAACCCTCTGGTCAGTATCGTATAATTGGGGAATATATTATGGGCACGTGTCTCAGCACCAAATTTTCAACATAAAAATAAACCATAAAATGCATTGCACAGAAGGTAAACATATTCATAAATGGCATGTAAAGAAATATGCTAAAAGTTCATTTCTATGTAATAAGACCCGTCACAAAGCATGTTAATGGGAATGGCTAAATCCTGGGGCAGCCCTCAATCCCCAAAATAGTTCACAGATTTTAAACACTTGATTTTGCAACCTTAATACTATTCCAGTCAGACAGCTATAAGCATTGGTGGGTAATTTCCTAGATCTTAAGAGAAAGTAAAACTTCCATTATAAGGCATGACCTTGGCAACAAGATCCCTAAATATTTACTAAAAGAACTGACTAGAGGAAGCAGGGGAAAACCAAAATTCTCAGCAGAAAAAGTAGATTTGACAGAAATTAGTATCTTGGGTTTCTTCTTAAGGAACGTAATGATTTTATTTACATGTTCAAAGGAAAAAAGAAACCCTTAAACCAATGACATCTCTCTCTTAATCTCATTCTTAGAAATGCTTTAACTACCTAGGCTGAACAACAAAAATCCTAGACCAAATGGCTAAGTTTTGGCAAGGCTGTTATCAGTTAAAAAGCCATCTCTCATATCAGGAACTAACTAGCAACAGTACAAAAAAGTGATATTATCAAGCCACTCACAAGAATCTCTGTTTCCCATTCTTTCAAGTTCTCTCTAAGGACATGTCACAAAAACAACCAAATTCCCTCTTGTTCATAAAAAAAACAAGTACAGCATTGTGAAGATCAACCAGGCATCAATACACGTACTCAAAAGGATGTTTAAAATACTATCAATGTAAAGATTTCAAGATCAGAATAAACAACTTGCATGGTATCAAGATACCAAAATGCCTCCCATTGCTTTGAATGGAATTGGAGAGTGATTCAGCAAATACTTAACTTAAAACACACAAACTCCATGAGCTCATTGGAACGTAACCCTGAGCACAAGTGATTTTCTGAATAGGTATGCATTAGCATAGATTTAAAGATAAAGATGCAATTACCCTGTGTTATTACTTAAACAAACAAGCTGCAGGAACCACATAAAAAAGAATACCATAATTTACTCATTCAGAGAGTACTCAAATTTAATCTGACACCGGTGAAGTCAGAAACCTTCCTTACAGATCCTTGCAGATCCTTTAATTAAACTCATCACTGCTCAAAGGCATGTTCAGAAGAGCTTTTCATCTTCAGAAGATAAACATATCCACACCACTTCCCAAAACGTCAAATAGCAACTCCATAACAAGTGCTTTGCTAGGTCAGAGTGAAACAGAACGTTCCTTTGTGATCAGCATACCTTAAATATTACAATTATTTCTCTGAAGGCAAACATTGCTTTAAATGGGTCCTGCAAATCAGGTAAATCTTCTGCCTGCAGATGCTCTACCTCCTGAAGCCAGGCCTCAATGCTATCCAGAGGGGAGGGCAACGTCTGGTCCAGCTTCACTTTCCATTCGTTAATCTTAAAAAGGAAAACAAGTGATGAAATTTCTCACTATTATTTTCTTCCCCATTGCCAAGATACTGACATATGCTCCATAAGCTGATGCTCTAGACATTCCAGAAAAAAAAACAAAAAACAAAAAAACAGTTGTCACTATTCAGAAAAGGAGCTTTCAGTGAAGTCAGCTGCACATCAGCTATGTTTACCTGAGACCCAGATTTGTTCCCCAGACAATAACCTCTGCAACACTACAGAGAATTCTGCAGTTACTCTCCTTGGCTGGTGACATCTCAAGGATCAGGAAAAAGGAAATTTATAGTAAATTTGTTACAAAGTAGAGGGGAAACAGGGATGCTCTGGACAGCTTTCCATCATGGTGCTGACAGAGGAACATCTCTTCCATAAAGAGCAATTAGCAGCAAGGCCCAACATATCCTGCTTGCAGCAGAGGGAGACAACACAGCCAAACTCACTGCAAAGCACTGACCAACCAGATCTCACCATACCACTATCTGTAGCATGGGAAAGGATATGTTAACACACTTTTCCCAGTTGCATCATTATCTGAGCCATAATTATGTCCCAAAAGAACTTTTTAAGCATAAATAGACCAAAAACTTTGATCAGAAGAGTGCTCAAAGATAATCAGAGGCAGGTCATTTTTTGCAGACATCTCCATGTTCTGAGGCTCCGGAGCAGAAGGGTAACACACAGTCACCTTCTGCCTCCTCTCAGGCACTGTACACCACTCAGCTTGCCTGGACTTTAAGTTCAGGGTCAATACCTGTTTTATCAATTGAATTAATGTAACACCTCCACACTTTTCCCTGTGTGAGTTCCTGGGGTAGACTTAGGCTTCCTCATCAAGCACACTCAGGTTGGTAATGAAGTAAGCTAGAAATGCCTCTGACCTGAGAGATCAGTTTATTCCACTCTTTTCTCATCTGCTGCTGGCCTTCGCTCAGCTCTGCTTCACTTCTTTTTGATGACAACACAGGCAGAAAGGGGTTTTTTTCTTGGTTAAATGCTTCCATAAATGACATCATTTCCTAGGGATAAAAAGGAAGAGTAATTAATAAAGAAGACTTCAGATGGAAGCCAAGTAATGCCTTTGAACACATTAGTATGACTTCCTTTAACTTCAAAGGATGTGATGCACAGAAAGGCAAGATAGCAGGAAAGAGGCATGCTTGTCTCCAGGCAGTATTTGGGTCTGAAATTATAGGTGCCATTCACCAGCAAAATCTGTATTTAATATGATGTCAGTCAGAACATGGTTCTCCCCTCCCACCAAGAGAAAGGGAAAATCTGTCCCCTCACAGTCCCCTGTGGGCTATTTTATTACAAACTCTGGCTACAATAAAAACCAAAGGGAATTTTATTTCAGGCATGATCTATAGCCAACATTTCAACTACTCCTCTAATAACATTATTTGGGTAAAACCTACTGATATTGTTATCACAGAAACAGGAAAGGTGACCCTGTAAATGGCCTACATGCTTGAATCTTGTCCAAGTCTTCAACTATGTCAATTAATTAAAGGACACTACCTTACTCTCTCTAGAAAACCTTGCTCTGCTCAGAAACCAAGCAGCATATGTCTGATTCCCAACAGAAAGAATTTCATTCTACCCTTCCCTCTGTCATTTGAAGGCATTTACCAAATCCAAATTCATCATCCAATTCATCATCCAAATTTCTTGATTAAAGGGTTTTTTAACACTTAGGTTTAGGCAATGAATATGAAAAGCTATGTTTCTGGGAATATTTTTTAATATTTCTTTTTGCAAAAGCAGTTAAATATGAAATGCAACTTACTTTGGACTTCTGGTAATATGTTTCATTCTCTGTGTCGATCAGCAACTTTGTTAACTTCTTCTCCTGTGCAGCCAACCAGCTCATGGCCTCTCTTACTTTTTCCTGGTAATTAGAGCAGAAAATTTCATTTTTTCATTTTGCAAGCCTTGTTTTTAATTTACACTGTGCCATAAAACAACACACATTGAGCATATGATAAACCCCATTCAAAGCTATTAAAAATCAAATAATAATTCCTGGGGACTCTAATGAGTTTTGGGTCAGGCATTATTACAGAGCAAGGCCAAAGTTTTAAACCTGGCACTTGGATATATGAAGGTATCTTAAAAGAAGAGCCTGATGCACTCCTATTGAAAGGAGATTATCAGAATGGAGATATGTGACTAATCAATTAATACATAAATTCTCATAGGAGAATATAGAGAATAAAAAACTTGGTTTTCCAACCAGTATGATCTGTGAGTGACAAATTCTGTCTGTTTTACATGTGAGCTACTAAATTTAAAGCTGTGTTGTTCTGCTCATTTGCAAATCTGTCTGCCTCTATCTCAATATTTACATACAGCCCTCAGAGCACACATGGGAGATAACCAGGATTGAAAATATCCTCTGTAATAGTTAAATGAAAAAACAAGACAATCTCCACAGCATTTATATACATGTATCATCAAAAATCTATCACATTGAGTGCTGACTACTACACAGGAGCATCAGAGGGTTCAAGCCAATTCAGCCCCATCAGTAGCTGAATCAGAGGACCTACTGTCTAACTGTTACTGAGTCAGGTTATAATCTGTGCAAGGAAAGTACTGACATTCTTGGCACTGTCAAGTGCAAGAAAAGTACTAACATCCATGATGCACTTCGTTTAAAATTGTCTTGGTGGTAAACCACATGACTTACCTGTGTGTCTTCTTCAGACTCACGCAAATTCCTGGAGTATTGCAAAAACTGAGCCACATAAGTCATGATTGATTTTTCATCCGGATTCATAATGTCAACATCTACAAGAGCAAATACATCATTTACATAATTATGCAGCCTCCTAGGCCTGATCACATAATTACACACTATACTGAAGTTACGAAAACACATTACCATAAACATGTTTATTTTGCAGCAGCTCAGTTAACATACCATTGACAGAAATTAATATGTAATGAAAATTTTTTTCCTTGAGAATATTTTAATATAACATGATTAACTAATGAAAAAGTTTCTCCCATGAACGGGAAAGTTTCATATCCTTTCTTTTGCACATTGTTCCTGTATTTGCTGCCAGTTCAAAAATGCTACAAATCCTAAGTACAGTCGGTGTTATAAAATAAAAAGTCACGGGCTTGAAGATTACAGTAAAGATCAATGTTCCATTTCAAACTTCAGCACAGTCTTACTTTTTACTGTATTATAAATCAACACCTCTAGGATTACATTAATCTCACTCCTGATACAGAGATTTTTAAAAAGCAGATCATTTACCTTCAGGTTCAAGAAGGCGTGGAATATTCAGCTCCAGTTCTGCAATTCTGAAAGCCTCCCTCAGGTTTTCTTTATTGCTTCTAGCTTTTGCCTTCTCTAGATCAACTAGACCTGGTCGTAAGGTTTGGATGATGGCTAAAAAAGGCATGCCACTTCGCCAGCTTGACTTGAAATCAGTCACATTGATAGAGCCGTGCCTATCCCAAAAATGATCAGAAACAAAATGTTATAGCCTGTTCCCCCAGATGTCCTAAGTACAAATTTAGAAATAGAAAATAAATTCAGTAAAACGGAGTATGAACCAAATTCAAGGAGTTATACAGAACCTTGTCATTGAACTTCTGCAGAAGCTGGGTCAGACAACAATAGAGCCAGTACTACCAACTGCTAAAATTACATATTTTTATACTATTTTTGCAAAATGACTCAATGTTTTTATCTTATGTTGCATAAAGCCTTGCTGATCCAATATCCTTTCTGAAAATCACCTTTATGCTTGATATCTCTGCATTCTATGGGATGGAAAAACAACAAGCAAAGCACTGAAGAACACGTAGGTATTTGCCTGTAAGGGCACAAGGTATTGGACTCTCTTCTGGCATTTTAGAAAATCCAATCCTTAAAGGTGATCTATTACTGCAGGAAAAATATTTCTTTTATTTAGCTTAGTGTCTTTCAAACATTTTCCAGTAAGTAGTGCCTGGACAGTGCCGTGAGGTGCCTGGCTCTGCAACCCACAGTGAATTCTGGGACAAGTTTCCCGTATATTATGGTATGTTACAGCATGGGAAAGATGTGGGGTTTCAGGTGATCAAACTGAGTTACAAAACAATGGGCCAGGACTTACAAGATTTGTTCTTTTACCAAAAACTATAGGATCCACTGATAACAAAACCATTCAATGTGATCACAGTTCAGAAAGGATGCTACAAAACAGACAGCAATATTGCTGAAAAAGAAAAACAAGCAAAAGAAAGCTAAAGATTAAATGGACAGAGAGCTGGTTGTTACATGCCAGTCTATCTTGTCCTCATAAAACATGGCTAAAAGGGAAACTTCAGTGCCTGAAAACATTCTTCCAGCAGAAAGTGTCTGATGTGCCTTTATCTCCTACTAAAAACATGGAATATCAGTAGGACGTTATTAGAACACAAAGCAACCAAAGAGCTGGAGAGAAAGGGCTGACATTATTGTAAAACATATTTGAAATGTTCTGGAGTGAAGCAGTGGCCCTTAAAGAAAATATAAAGCCTGTCCCTTGCAGGAAATGCTTGTATCTGCTCTAGATTGTGCACTGTGAATACTCCTGCTGAAATCAACAGAGCTGTCTGTACATCAAGTGTAAGCAAAGGTCTTGTTAGACTTGGGGAGTAGAACCTCGAGGACTAGGGTCCTTCTTGGGGATCATGCAGTGTTTTAATAGAAAAATACCAGATGTGGGAATCCTAGAAATCCTACATACTTTGTTAACCAGTGCCAATCACTAGGATAAAAACTAGAAAATCATGTAAACATTCCACTAGACACTACACAGAAGCCCCTAAGAAAGAAAAGTCAAACAATTTAATTTAAACAATCAATTTACATAGTGGTATTTTATTAGTTGGATTAGCTTCATGTTCTTAGATTTAAAGGGCTTATGTCCAAACATTTATGGCTTGATTGATGCTAAAATTACTGGTAACAACATCTGAAATCTAAAGGATTTTCTGCTAAGCTGTCATTAAGTAATTTAAAAAAAAACCCCAAACAAACAGGAAGTTATCACCACATTTAGAGGAAAGCAGTAAATACAACATGTAACATAATATTCATAAGTCTTGGGTGGAACTTACAGTGAACATTGTTCTTTTGCCCATAACAAAAGAGCCTTTGTAGCAGAGACCTTCCACCGTTCCTTAATTTTAGCACTTTTTTTAGCTGATCGGCTTGCCTTTGGAGAGGAGTCAACAGCACTTGAACAATCAAGCGAAGGCTGATTGTAAGTACAAGCAAGTGTCCTGGCAAGTTCTTCAATCTACCAGAGATGATGGGAAAGTTAATCAGGCTTCAGTGAAAAATTACCAAGACATCAATGGCAGAAAACCAGAGAGCATTAGGAAGGACTTAATCACAGCTGCAATAGTAGTTCCCTGCCCCCAAAGAGCAGATCAGGTTTTTTTTAATCTGTTCAAGCTGAACTATTTCATGCTGAATTCCAATCTTTAAGTGATTTTTTGGCAGGAAATAGTCACCCAAAGGCTTTCATGTTATCCTCTGGGTACCAGACTGGCATCAAGGCACCTTCTCACTCAATACATTTTTCTACTTCTCCTACCAGTGAAAGCAGCTGGTGGCAGCTGTGTTTTCTGTTGTCGACATTGTCGTGTATTAGGCACGCTCAGAGTTTGCCTGCTCACTCAGGGTGTGGGAAAACCTACTCAACAGACCTCAGAAATCTGCATTTGGTTAGAGAAGCTTGATTTAGGTAAAAAGATAATGCATACAGCCAGGTGCAGCACAAAAACCTTCAGCACCACACTATCTTTACCAACAAAAATGCAGGCTACATCTAACACTGTCAAATAACTTTGCTTCTTGGCTCTCTCTTGAGCCTCAGTCACCTGGTCACCCCCCATGCACCTATGTTAATTCACTGCTGGGCTGTTGCCAGAAGACACCATTCTCTACACCATTCTCTCTCCATCATTCTCTACAGTCCTACAACATGATTAAAGCAAGGCTATACTTCACACTTCAAGGCTTACTTTCAAACACCCCTCCTCCCCACAGCCTCATGCTACTCAAGAGACATGCTCAGTATATTGTAGAAACATCACTGATGGCCTTTGTGTTATTTCAGGTGCCTGGTGCTGAAAATAATAGCAAGAATTACACATTGTGAGCACAGCTGACACTGAAGAGGTGGGCTGCTTCTAACAGAAATGGATATGAGCCACTTTGCACTATCTGATCTATTCAAAGCTTAATCATTGCAGGCCTTAGACAGATAGGCAAAGTTTAGCCTATTTTTTAACTGGTTACTTAAAAAAAGTTCCAATATCTTTCCTTCCTACTCTTTGCAGCTAGATACTGTTCATCAGGCTGTAATACCATCATTACATTGATGCAGCAGCTCAGAGACACAGGCAAGACACATTAGTGTACCTCTTCCCTGAGCCATCACTTCCAGATGTCAGAAAATAATCTTCTGCTTTGTACTAATTCATCTAGTTTGGCAACCACGTAAGTCAACACATTTTTGTGCTTTTCCACTCTATAAAACTTACATCGCTGAAATACTTACATGAAAATGAAATATAATTGTCCAAATTAGGCCAAGCACAATGGAAGGTTTTCCTTCAATAATGTCAGTAACATGAATATTTATGAGCTTGAGCTAGGGAAAAAAAAAAGGGTCATTGTTAACAAAGAAAATGTTCCACCAGATGAACTGGCTTTAGTTGTGGATTTTGAAGTTAATACTCACTGATCTTTTCTTTAAAAATGTCAAAGCATTTTCTATGTTGCTTCTGCACTGGAAGGTATTAAATCCTTTTTCCCGCGGCTATGAAGCAAAAAGAACAGGTTACATCCTCAAATGTAAAAAATAATTTTATTTTATATTTTAGTAAGGGAAGTCCTGCAAAGATTCAGAAGTTACTTAGGATCAACTTGTTTCAGTGTCAGTGGTCTAAGAATAAGTTACTTGCAAATAGCTCTATGACTCCAAAGGGATCATTTGTAGGCTTACAATTAAGCATATCCAGAAATCTTTGCTGGATATAATGAAAGACTGAGGTAATACTTTTATTACTCTGTCTTACCAGATGTTGACCTGAAAGCACTTCCAACAGATCCAAAAGCAAATGTCCTTGCTGTATGTCTGTATACAGATCTGAGATAACAGAAGGAGGTGTATGCTGCAAAATAAATTTCAATGCTTGTCACACCATCTTTTGTTATTTTGAATTCAACACACTACAGAACATCACATATTACTCCGTTGTTAAAAAATGTTCAGCATCCTTTATCTTTTCAATAAGCTGAGATATAGGTCCTGCATCTCATCAGCCATATCCCTGCTTCTTCTAACCCCTTATTACATTTGTCTCTTATTCCCCCTTGCCCTGTCTCTGAGTTTTATAAAGGTTATTTTAGGCCTCATTTACAAGTATTTGCACTTTTCAAGGAGGTATGTGGCAAAAGGCCCCAAAACTTTAAAAAAGGAGAAGTGACTAAAAGCAGTTAATTAATATCTTGACTTCTTAATCAATGTACCCTTAGTATAAATTTGACTGTAGAGCTGAATAACTAAACCCTCTCTCTTTTCAGCCACTTGTGGACAACACAAACCTACCACGAGCTCAGCAGCTTCTGCTCAAGGAGGGACCAAAACAGGATTATTTTTTTTTCATCTGAGCAAGTCTGAGCCTCAGCACATGCTTCATGAGCTGCTTTGTTAAAGCTTAAAGAGCACCTACACTACTATGTGGTTTGTCTTAATACTTACTAGTCACTCAGGTCAACCCATTAACCTCATATTCTTGGATTGCATAATAGAATAATACTTACCTAAACACAGTAAAACTAATAAATACAGAACCTCATAAATCCGTGAGACGTATGCCACAATCCAGCACAAGTATGCTTTACCACATCAGCAAGAAAGATAGTCATCTACTTACAAACTGTCTCTTATAAATGTCCTTGGATGATCGAAAATACAATGCTGTTACACCTATTAAACAAGTGCTCTCCAGGGGCTACTTTTTCCAGCTAGTACCTAAAATCTCACATTCATTTTGTTTATTCCTAAAAGATGTAATCTCCATCCAGCACATTCAAATCAAAAAGGCAAGAGGCATGTATTTCCCAATGAATCACCCTCTTACCTTGGCCAATATTGAATTTATCCAGCTAGTGAAGGTTTTTTTCTGTGTAAACTCTCGCTGCACTGGGAAAAAAAAAAAAAGAAAAAAATGGTTAATGGAAAAATGATCTGATTTTATTTCTCTTTCTCAAAAAGATGTATGGCATCCATCTCAAACCTAAGGTCCGTCCTTCCAGATACTAAGATACAATTTAATACTAGTCTTTCTCAACTCTTTAGAGCTGGTATTTTCTTGTTTGCAGAGATGATAGTGCAAGGACCTCCACAACCATCAAGCGTACTTCAACAGGATGCAGTAAAGAGCAATTAATGAAGGTTTCCTCAAAAGCTCAGCAAATGCAAACAGCAGTGTGAACACATAATCCTACAGAACAATACACCTAGGATAACTTCATCCACTTGTAAACATTCCTTGAAAGACTCAGAGCAATCATAAGTAGAAGATCCATC
Source organism: Aegotheles bennettii (assembly GCA_013398125.1). Lineage (NCBI taxonomy): Eukaryota > Metazoa > Chordata > Aves > Caprimulgiformes > Aegothelidae > Aegotheles > Aegotheles bennettii. The sequence continues at coordinate 89,936 of VZRW01012162.1, forward strand.
TTGAAATTTGGGAAAAGCTATGCTTGGAACGGGGTGATGAGACCAGGATGGAGGCTGGGGTTAGGTGATAAATGCGGACCTGTAGGTGAAGCCACACAACAGGATATCTTGGTGAACTGAAGGCTGTGGAGAGTTATTGGGGAATATACACTTAACAGCACCCTTTGCAGTGCTGGGCCGTCCCTGGCGAGTGCAGACCATTTCTCTGGTCAAACAGGGACACATGGCGTTGGAAAATAGGACGGAAGAAGAAAGAAGTGCTTGAACTTGTGCCCCAGTGAAAAATGGTGAAAAGGGACTCAAAGCGTGACCCGGTCATGCAGAGATGCAGCTCTTCACCCGGGTCCTGCGGGCTGGTACACAGTGGTTGTGGGGGGAGACAGGAAATTGTTTAAGCCCATGTTTCAAAAATCTGAATATTTAAACCACTTCTCACATCAGAGATCAAGAGAGAGAAAAGCCTTTCTCCACAGCTTGCAGGTAGCAGAAATGAAGAAAAGTCCAGACCCCCCAGAAGGTGAAGCAGAGCACGAGCAGCAGGGGCAGACAGACCAGCTCCCCAGCCCTGTCTCTGGTCACAGCCAGGGGATCACATGACTCCCCAGCCCATCCTCCCTCCCAGAAAACCACCCCATTCCCAAGACACCACCACCAAAGCCATATATCCCTGCTGGATGCCTGTATGCAGGTCTGAGGGAAGAGCAGGAGGTGTTGGCCCCGTGATTAGGGCCTTCAGGTCTCATCACCACACAGGTGCTGCCGCCAGCAGCCATGCCCACTGCTCATGGGAGCAGGCGTGAACACAAACTGCTCTTTGTCTTCCTTTCTGTACTGGTTTTGACTGCAAAAGTTGGGGTTGATCATCCAAAAAACAGGTCAAAAAGCAGTACTACCCACACAAGAGGCCTGCCCGGAGCTGTGGAAGGGCAGTCACCCCCTCCCTCTTTCCTAGTGGAATGAACACCCAAAAGGCCACACTGTTTTTTAATGGCCCAGACATTACAAAGCAAGTCAAACTGACTATTAACTGAGGGAGGGCAAGATTATACAGGTAGGAAAGTTGATGTTTTCATCACCCAAACCACCATCTTTGGCCAGTGCCAGCTGCATTGGCCATCCCAGCCCTTCCCTCTGAGGGCTGAGGTGGATGCCGGCCCCTCCATGCATGGCTACGGGCAGCCACCCTGGGGTCAGCCTGCAATGCTCCTGCTTCTCATGGCAGGCAGCAGAGAAGCAAAGCCTGAGAGGCAGGAGAGGTGCAAAGTGGAGAGACAGAGCAAGGGCGGCAGGAGGGGCTGCGCCAGGCAGAGCAGAGGATGGAGCTTTGGGTCATGGTGACACAGGATATGGAGTTCCTGCGTATGGCAATGGCGATGGGGTGGGATGCTGGCCCACCACCCTGCCAGGATAGGAGAGGACGGTGCATGTCCTTGCACAGTGGCCCCGATGCAGCTCCCTGAGGAGCAGTGGGTGGTAGGGCAGTTCTGCATGGCTGAAGCCTGGAGCAAGATGGTGGGCAAGGCAGCTGCGGGGGTACCCACTGCCCACTTCCCAGCCAGGGTAAATCCTCCTGCTGCATGGGAGAGGCAGTGGGAGACTATGACCAGGCCATCAGCTTACAAGAAAAACAAATCTGGGAGATGGGGTGGGAGCAGACAACCTCTTCTGCCTCTGAAAGCATGCTCTGGCACAAAAGATTAATGTGAAGGCAAGTTTGACATCATAAGGCAAGTGCAAGGCCACTCAGCAATGGATATGCATGTTTTTGTAGGCTGGGCAGGATGAAAAATGCCAAAAATATCAAGCCCTTGGGGGAAAAAAAAATCCTGACTGCCCAGGAAAATGCCACTCAGAGGAAAATGTCCCACACTTTATTAGGCTCTGAGAATTTGGCAAACAGAAACCCCAGTCCTGGGTGGCTTTTCATCATCTGAGAGAGCCTGAAAGACTTGATACTCTGAGCTTCATCAGCTCACGAAACAGAGCAAGCCACTTAAGGATAATGCAGCCTCCTGCTCCTAACCCGGCTATCCGACTCACAGATGTCCTGTTTCACTGGGAGGGTGTGTGGTGAGAAAAACATCCATGCATTACATGCATTGAGGGCTGTTTCTCATCCTGTAGCTAACATATCTTTCAGCAGTCCTCATTTAATCTGCAATACTATGATCCTGTCGGAGCATGAAACAGTCCATTTCCCCTGCTTGCTGCATGGTTTAAGTATCACAGAGATTGTGATGAACAGTAAGATAAGGGCAGTCTTAAAGACATGGACAAAAATGCAATCTCAAAACTCTGTTTTGTTTGGAAAAACAGAAAATAAGTGCAAACATAGACACGGAAAATCAACATCGCAGCACTCGCAAGGAGGACATAAATAGCATGGAGATACTGGCTTCATGTTAGCACAGGACCCAACCGCACCCTTTGGTTGAACACCCGTGTGGGAGTCACTCCATTACCTAACGAGCAATCATTGAGTAGCTGCGCTCAATTTTATCAGGCAGTCAAGGCTGGTATTCCTGGCACTTGAAAAGAGACGAAAAGCAAATATTAACTACTTTGCCTGACGCCAGTGACTGTTCCAGCTGCAGCTCTTGCCAAACACACACTACTGCTACTGATTTGGAAAACTTGTTTTTGGGGTTGGTTACAGAAAGATGTTTAGGACAAGGACGCTTGGTCTTGTTTTGGTTGAACCTCTCCATATTAACATGTTCCATTATGCAATGTGGGCCAGGTACTGCAAGTTTTCATTCACATGGACAGTTCTCAGGCAAATGTCTCACCCGGTGAAGGTACAAGGTAATTATTTCACCGCACACACCTAAGCCCACCTTACACCCTTCCCAAGCTACAGCCTCTGCCTAGTGCAACCCACCGGGCTGCCTTCCAAGCAGCTGTCACCTCAGCTGCAGTGTGGCTTATCTTCCCATCCACATAAACCATAACAATAAAACCTCCTTCTGAATTAATAACAAAACTCCATGCTGGCCAGTATTTTCCCAAACTGTAGAGCAGCAATCACTCTGCTTCCATCCAGGCTACACAACACACAGTCAGTACAGATGTGCTTCTGGCACCGTGGCTGACTGTTGTACTGCAATTTTCAGGCTGAGTGTGTTTTCCCTCCCAGCTCTCCTCCAACTCTACTGCTCAGAGGCTCTAATGATTTAATCAAGCTCTCAAATTCTTATCTCTACCACGTGGTTAATTAATACGGATTTTTATTTTTATGAGGATGAATGGATTCTTTGTTAGGTCTTTTTATAGGACTCTTAAGTGACCTTGGTTTTCTCTTGCCCTAGTTTTCAAAATGTCACTGACCCAGAATAAAAAAGCCATCAGAAAAAAATGATCATTTTCTTTTCTTTGGGCCAAAACTCACTGAGACAAGAAGTAGATCTGAGAGAACAAAATAAGAACCTGCTAATCTGAAAACACCCAAAATCTATCACATTTTACCCTGTGTTTTAAAGCTAATCTTCAGAACTACTCTTTAGGGAGGAATAACTCGTAGAAGCAGTGTGTCACGTAGGCTAGCCAAAAATCAATACACACTGCTGGACAACAACTGATTTATCCAGTAATGAGCTATCAACAAGTGCTACAAACTGGACTAACCATTAAGGGCTGGAGCACAGGGACACAGCAGGGACCATGGCAGTGCTGATCTCTCCCAGGAGGAAGAGGAGGGGAGGGCAGGAGAGCTGCCAGCCGTGGTTTTACTCTCAGCCTTCCTTTAATGGTGATACAGAAAAACCAGATTTAAAATTAATCTCCTCTCCTCTGTTGCCTTTCAGCCTCTCTTCCCAAGGCTGGATTCAGCAGCTCCAGGGAAAGCGCCGTCTCCTCCCTTAGCAGGGAGTTGGGGGAAGTAAACTGTGGCAGAACAGATGTAGCCTGCCTGTCCATGCTCATCAAACAATGTCACCAAACAGCAAAGAGGTCGTCTTCTATTGTGAGGACCAGAGCATTGCTGTCAGTGAACCATTTACAACTGTGTGGCATTTTCTCTAAAAAAAAATAAAACAATTTTTTGAAATTAATGTGGAGAGTCTGTCTGTCATCTTCCCATCTCTGTTTCATCAGACAGAATTACCTCTTGTGTATGACATTTTTGTATCTTCCTTTCACCGTTCAGGTCAGCTGAGGCTACGTCTACAGTAGCAAGCAGTGCAGCTCAACAGGAACCGATCAGCAGATCCAAAGAGTTGGTGTTCTGGACATAGTGTACCCACCACATGTGTAGGGAAGAAAGGTTGTGTTGGACTAGCTCTAGCCTGAATGCCCACAGACAGTCATGGTACCTTCTTGGAGCATTTATTACAGTTCCGTTCAAAATAACCATTTCCACACTCCCTGATGCCTCAGCAAAATGAACCAGAGCATCGCCAGCAGGGATAACTGAGAGAGCTACTTAAAGACAGCATTGCTGGTATGAGCTAAAACTGAGCAGGTACATGGTGTAAATGGTAGGAACTACCAGAAGAACTGTTAAGTACTTGCCAACCAACCCATGGAGAGGGTGAGCAATTCACCCCCGAGCCTTTTATATAGTCCCTTCCCTTCCACCCAGTAAGAGAGTTTCATTTTCTGCAGGCAGAAAAGCAGGGAAAAGAGTTATTTCCAGCATTTATGTTCACCAACATGGTGCTAAGGAATTAAAAACAAACACAATATTTTTGTCAAGATTGAGAAGTTTGTCCAAAGCCCAACAAAGGTGATGAAAATATTTCTACAGGAATCAGTCTTTTCAAATCCAAATATCATATAAATATTAACTAATTAACCACTACTGTGCCTGTGTGGCAAGTGGGAACTTTCCTTTCTGCACTATTCCTTTCATTCCTTTCAACTTCCTTTTCCTTTTGAAAGCAAATTATCCAATTTACCAAAAGTGCTGCTAACTCAGGAAGCGTGTTCACACAGAGTTTTGCCTTCCTGGCTTTCTTAAACACTTTTGCTCTTCTCATTGCCAGGATCCTGGAGCAGCTCTGCTCTGAATCACCACTGTCTTCACTGCCACAACAGCCCATGAAGTGAGGCACTGTAGTACTTGTGGGCACAGACAGAGGTTGCAGGTTAAATTCTTAAAGGTACTGAGTCATTTAGATATTAACATACTTTTAAAGATAAGGGCTTAAGTGGCTCTTCTAACATTTTAAAGAAAATCCATGATGAAGCAGGGATTTGAACATAAGTGGCTTTCAGTGCCCTATACTGGTGCCCCAGAAGCCATCCACTCCTTAGGCATTTTAATGCCAGTTTTTAACCAGTTATGCACCTGATAGTGCCTCTAATAAATGAAATTTACCTACCAGGGAACACATTTATACAACTATATAATCTACTTTTTTCACTAGGCATGGAAAACAGACAAAAATACCCACGAGTGGGTTTTTTTTAGGCAATCTCAAGTGTCAATTGCTTCTCCAATGCCATCAGCCCTGTCACATGCCATGAAGCCACACAGTCAGGGGAACTGCAGACCAGCTCCTCACCCGGGCAGCAGGCAGCATAAACAGGACATAAATTTCAGTGCAGCTCCTATGGGAGCTTTCCAATTTGTAAAAGTCACTCCTGAAAAATCATAATAAACATTTAATGGACTTTTTTGATCATTCTGTTTAAAGAAAAAAAGCATAGCTGTAATAACACACTGACCCCAACAGATGAGGCATACAACTAGAAAAAAAAAACCAACAAAATACTGGGTAAGAATTAGGAGTCTACCTGACCTCTGGATGAATTAAGCAGATCTCAGAGGGATATCCTCCTTCACTCAGAGATGAGTGCAATGTACTACAAGCTGCACAACAAAATCTATCCATATATACCACCGTATTTTCAATTTCAGTTGAAATCATTCATAAAGAATTAGAGATAACTGCATGAAAATAGCATAACTCATTTATATCATTGAACACTCTTCAAAAACAGTTTTAGCAGCCATGTTCTTATATGATCATCCTTTGGGTTACAGTATATTGTTGCAGCTTTTTATCAGATTAATAAGCAGAGACAAAAATTAGGACCTCTGCAGTTAAATGAAAAAGTACCTGCCCCAAACTCTGAGAGCTAAAACACAGTCTCTTGTGTCAGAACTAGCTCAGCAAGCATGGAAAGAAAAGGGAAAATAGAGTTCTGCACAGGCTTGGTGGGAAATGTCACACATAGGGTCTGTTTGCTGTCCTAAGGAAGAAAGTGGAAGGATTTGTGCATGGGAGGGAAAGTGGAGGTTTCACGTCTGCAGGTAAACATTTACAACCCGAAAGCAAAAAATATTCCCACTCCAGAGAGCCACAAACCCCATTCAGTTTCTGCTGTAACCAGTCATCCACAAGTGGCTGCAATTTCCCCTCGCTGCAATCCCGCACTCAGGCTCCTCAGCAAAGAGTAGTCATATCTCCAACAGTTCTCAAAACATTGCCATAAAGCCTTTCTCTGACCTAAGGAGAGGACAAGCTTCATTATTCCAGGTAGCTGAAAACAATTTTGAACTCCGACTGTGCCTCTTCCATTTACAGAAGGCCCAAGTGCCAGGCTGGAGCCCTCTATGGGGCCAGCCCATAACTCAATGTTAGGAGGGAAGCTAGGGGAGGAGGAAACATAGGACAGGGCTCCTGTGTTATTCCTCCTGTATTCATTGCCAGCCAAGCCCTGAGCTCCTGCCTGCTCCCTCCATAGCTGCAGCAAAAGTGACTTTAGGTTTCGAAGGCAGTCCACACGCCACAATGAGCATCTCCCTGGCAAGCATCTTCAGTTCACCAAAACATTTAAGGGAAATCCTTCCCTTAAACATTTCCCTATAGAATATATCTGTAATAGGTCCAGCTCCAGGCTTTTCACTCATACTTTTAGGTGGCTGTGCAAGGACACAAAACAGCTTTGCAGCTGCTCTAAGTTGTGCTGCATCAGAAAACTGGAAGAAAGCAGTGCTGGAGGAAAGGGCACACATAATGCTGACCTTAATCTGATTTCATTTTATTATAACATGTAGGACAGAGGGAAGAGAAAAAGAACAGAATAGAAGGAACCCAAGCCCTGACATCATGCAATTTCATAGCAATTTCAGTTTTCTTGGGAGGGAGGGAGGGTGGTAACTATTACTCTCTTCTTTGTGGAGATCAGATTGAAAACTGGAAAAGGTTAAAGAGCAATCTGAAAAGATACATATGTAAGTGCTTATTATATTGTTGCAGCTTTTTATCGCTTCATCATGATTCTGTGACAAGCACCATCATTTGAAAATGTCTAGATATGGGAACATTAGAAATCACATTGCTTTCATTTCTTTACCTATTTTCTTCATGTTTTTCAAGCTTCATTAAATGTCCTTAAAATATTTAGCTGAAAAGACAGATGCACTGAAAACAAAGTTACATTTTTAGCTATTTTCCAGTGACTTTCTTTACTATATCTTCTAGACTGAACACTATTAAGGAAAGCGAAAGTTCATGCTTGAATACTCTTTAACTAAAAACTCACTAACAGAAATTCTTCTAAAGCAGATATTTACAATATTAAGCCACTAGCATTAATTTAACAGGATTTCTATAATAATTAGAGCTACTAAGTAGTAACCTCTTCACTACCCAGTTTTATATCCATCTTCAGTCACTCGACAAGTAAGCAGCTTCTCTAACAGTCATACGCAGCCATTCCTTGAATCTGAGATGTCTCTGAAACTTTTCCAGGTGAACCTGAAGATTTAAAGTAATCAGTCTCCGGCTGCTTTTCAAATTTTATCCCAAGATTCATACTATTGAGACAACGCTTTTCCTTGAGTGATCCTGTTATTCTTATTTCACCTTTGCTGCCACAGACCTGCAGGTAGAGTTATTAATGGTTTCTGTACGTCATGTCGGGGAATGCGCCTTCAGTGCTTAACCACAGCTGTGTCACCATTTGCTTGTTTGACCCAGAGCAGATGCCACAGCATCACAGCTCCATACATAGAATGTGTCTGTACCATTTGTTGCATCTTTAATCATTACAGAAATTGATTATGTCACTTCTAAGGGATATCTCTGGATGTTTTACAACAGTCAGGCACATACCACACGGCCCCAGATTTGCAGTGTGTTCATTTCAGCATAGTCTGGGAGCTCAAATTATTACAGCAAAGAAACATAACTTAGTCTTTTCAATTTTAATAAGCAGGGCTCTTTCACTGACCAAAAACCCCTGCTGTCATTTGACGTATAAACACCTTTCTGACTTTTTAGAATATAGCATGAATATTATTTCAAAATAAAACCCTATTCTAAAATCTCACATAATCTTAATTCAGGACCCTCTGCTTTAAAGCTAGATGGTGTTCTCTAAACCTGTTTCATGACAACAGCCACCTCAGTCTTTGTACCAAAGGCTGAGCTTGACTGGCACTACAAATGTATGTCTGGCAAGCTGTGCTTCGTGCAACAGTCAGACCAGCTCCTGTCTGCTAGGAGTTTTTGCTTGCTCTGCTGAAAATGTAACACTGAAGCAAAAAGGAAGAAAATTCACCATTAAAGACATTTGGCTTTAGACCACTGTTAACACTCACTCATCAAAACACATGGCTTCAATGACAATATTAGTGCAAATATGGATTGTAAAAGTGACTTGGCAGAATATTCTTTTGCACCATCTGCTTCAAACATATTTTCTCTCAACTAAGCACCATAGTAATTTCATTGAAAGTGAGCTAAAAGAAAATAGCTCTGTGGAAACATGACTTAGCCCATCCGTCCTAGAATAACCAGGCTGTAAACACATGCAAGACAGGCTTTCCAGCAGTGCTAGTCCTGCTGCCTGGACTAGCCACCTTGATAGCCACCATGAATGTTTTCATGAACATGCTTAGAGGAAAAATCAGTCTTCCCAGAAAATTCTTACAGAAGAAAATTCAACACATGACTAAGGAAAACTAAAAAGCCTATCACAGAGGCCAGCTCTCCTGCACTCATTATTACTTAACTGTTCAGGTAGCTGCCTTTAAATTGGAACAATTAAAAATCAGTCAGTGAGTGCTTGCTTAACAAGTTATAACTCATTGCAAGTAACGATGAAAGACTCTGACCTGTAAGAAACCTGTGTTTAAAAGCCACAAAAATTTTCTACTTGTTTTAGCCACAAGCTATCTTTCTACACGTGCAGAGACCAGAGCAGTAAGAACAGAAAAAGAAGTAAAATAAAATAAAATTAAATAGTACTGTAGTTAGTAGCCTCATTAAGACAGTTTAATGCAACCAATTGTCAGCAAATTGAAAACAAAGAAACTAATGAAATGGCAGAACTATTTTCATGCTGGCCGTTCCCTTGCAAACAGTTTACAGTAACATGTATTCTGAGTAACAAAGCATAAGAACCAACAAGCACTTCTGTACCAAAAAAGGCAACAGCTCTGAAAACACCACAAGAAAGTACTATGAGAGTTCTTATCTTTCACTTCACTGCTGAAGCGTTTCTCATGAAAACACAGAAACTTCTGCAAAAAAGCACAGACATGAACTAACTACAATGATCATAACACTAGTTTTAACAAGTTGCTCAGAATTCCCTTCCACTTGTGTACAGTCACAGATTTTTGCCAAAAGTCTACCTTAAAAAGGCACGAAAAAGGACAGTAACTTACCTTGCAGCGATAGATAGAGATCATCTATTTCAGAGGAAGCCTGCTCCTCTGCGGAGGGAGATGACTGCTTTGATGCCATATTAAATCCTAGGGAGCTTCTTTAATCAATTTCCAAACTAAAATTGTAAAAAAAAAAAAGAAGAAAATCAGTACAGCGTTACACTAAAACTGATGATATCAAAGATGATCAAGTGTGTGCAAAAACATTTGGTTTGGGGTTTTTTTTGCTCAGTAGGCTGTTTCCTTAGCACATACAGAATAAAGTAAATGTTTCTACTGTGTGAACCCAAGTTTTGGTCTCTTATCTCTTTTCTAACGGTGGCCAGCAGTACTCTACAACACAAACCATGGATCCCAGTGTGTCCTGCCATGAAAACAAAAGCACTAGGACTAGAAAAATTCAAAGAGAGTTGCTTTCCTTCAGAAAGCCAGGTTGACAAAGGCTCACAGTGCCTTCTGCAGATTTGTTGCTGTCAAACTTCAAAGGTGTTCTTTAAATCTTTGTACTTCTCAGATGTCTCTTTCTGTCCAGATAATTGTTGCAGAATGGAAACAATTTAGGCAGTGTCTGCAAAGATTAAGATGAAATGAAAAAGCAGTGGTTACCATATGAGAATAATCACAACTGCTGCTTCTGTTCAATACCTTTGTTACTCCTCTTCCCCATGAAGGACTTATTTTCTCCAATTCTCCATTTTCCTCTCCCTAGATACCTCACTATCTCTAATGCAACCTTAGTAAATGATATTCTATATCTTTCTTGAAAGTTTAACATGGTTTCTGGTACTGCAGTAGCTATATTCTTCAATTTGCCACTGTAAGAAAAATTGGATACTCAGACACAGGCTCATTTTTATCAAGAACTTACAAGTTAAAAAAATTCAAAAAGAAATAAAACAAGGGCTCACCTTAAACGAGCTTTGTTGCCTAAATAACTGTAACCTTTTCTTCAGAAGTACTAGGATTTACACACCATGTATTAATAACTCATCTACCAAGTATATGCCAAAATAAAGGACATGAATAGATGAGTAAGGAAATACAACATTAAAAATGCCAGAGAAATTTCTACATTCAGTCCCTTGTGCATATGAATCATGAGGCAGCCTTTGTTTACTCCACTATATGCTATTTTTCCTCACTCCCTGTCTCCCTCACTGCACAGAAAGGACAACAGACGTTTAATGAGGAGCTATTCAATATTTTGTTTTCCTCACCCTGAACAATGTGTGCCCTTGTGCTCTATCCAAGAGCTGCTCTGATGACAGGATTATTAAGTCCTCACAAGATTTTCTATGACTCTCATCACCTCAGCATCTGAACACTTCACCAGCATCAATCAATTCACATTTAGAGCATCTACATGAGATCGGGGGTTATTGACCACAGTTAGAATCACAGAACAGTTTGGGGAGAGATGGGCATTTAAAGATCATCTAATTCAACCCCCTGCCATGGGAGATCATTTTACTAATGACAAGCAAAGGCAGAGAGAGAATAAAGGGGGGAAAAAGTTGCTAATTTTACTCTGGATTTCCAGAGAAACAGTTATCAGTTCATAGGGCTGAAGCACTGATCCCAGCCGCTGGAGTGAGTACACAGCTTTTCTGCAAGTCACCAACACCTTACAACTGAAACTCAATGCATCAGATTCAGAACAGGGGAGTTCTAGCTGCTCTAGGTAAAGATGAGAGCTACCCAGACTATCACAGATGAGACAAAAAATATTTTAGAAGAGATTGGCTTGTTTAGCATAGCAAAAAGAGGAGGAAAAGGACTAATCTGATCTTTTGGCTGGCACAAGAACAAGATGATATAAATAAGCCATGCCTCGAGGTTAGGATGGAAATCAGAAGATTCTAAATATTGGGGTTCTAACAAAGCCTCCCAATGCAGGCACAAAGACTTTACATGATTTTAAGATTGGAATTGTTCCAAAATAGACAACATAAAGTGGTTGCCTCTATTAAAACGACACTTGGACTTCCAATTCTGGAGAGCTCTCAGACGTCCTCTGTTCTCAAGCTAGAAGTATGAGTCTCAAGTCAGATGACCAAAAAATAACCACACAGTTAGCTGCGACTGATAAAAATTGGGGGTTAAGTGCCAGGGCTGGCATCTCACAAGAACTGAGCAAGGGCGAGGGCTGAGGAAGAATCCAGTTCTCCCAGCAGCACTGCCTATGCTCGAGGCGATGCAATCTTTCCTGGGAAACTCCTTCCTTTTTCTCTCGAGATCAAGCAATACAAAACCAAAGTCAAAAATGCAAAATGTCAGGTGGCCTTAATATCTTTTGGGTATCGCTGTATGTCTTGAATTTGATTTTGTGATTGCTACCTTGAAGGCTACTAACTAAGCAGGCAAGACCCAAATAGAGGGGCATATAAGCAAAATCCAACCAAATTATCAGATCTGTTTCTTTTTCTCCCAGGACAGATGGAGAGTCAACTGCATTCCCTCCACCCTGAATTTTGCATCAGCCAACTGAAGACCTCCAGGGATATTTAAGAAATACTAAAGACTGGGCAATAATCAATCCACAAGTGAAATCAATGAGCCCTCCTGAATTTGGACCTAAGGTTATAATTCAAATTGGGTGTCCAGGCAAAGGAAGAGGGATAGGACTAGAAGCACACACATAGATACCCACCACAGCCACAACAGCATAACTTACAAGCAAGACATCCCCAAAACTGTGCACGTATGTACATCCCTGTGGTTCTGGGGCATTGTTGTGGTTTGGACAGTTGCTCTATCACCCAAGCCCACCCAGGAGGGGGAATCGGGAAAGGAAAGGAGACCCATGGGTTGAAATGAAAACAGATTTAATAGAATAATAATAAGGAACTAATATTAACCCCAATGTTAATATAAACTACAAAGTTATACTCAGCTCTGAATAGCAGTCATGAGCTGACTGCTTCTAGCAGTGACGGCTGAGTGCCAACACTACAAGCACAACAGCTCCAGCGAGAACGCGGTGGTCACCGCAAGGGAAGGAAGAGGCCTTGAGACAGATGAGACTCTCTCAGGAAGGCAGCCATGGTAGAAGCCTCCCAACACCCTCACAAACTTCCCAATTTATAGTGAGGGCAACATTTATGGTATGAAATACTTTGGTTGGCCAGCTTGGGTCAGCTGCCTTGGGCTTCACCCCTCCTTGCCCACTGCACCTGCATGGTTCAAAACTAACCTCGACCTTGGTCACTACGGAAACCCACATACCAGAGCTGGGGAGAAATGAAAACAATGCATCTTATCTCCTTCATTCTCGCGGGATTGGACTCTGCAGTCTCTCAAAACTACAGTTTCTCTGAACAGAAATATGATTTTAGAATTCTGCCCCAGCAAAACCAGGACAAGGTCACTCAACACCAGTGGCAATGCACGCTCTTTTTTTCTTTAACACAAGTTTATTCTCATTTTTTTCAATTTATTTTAAACTAAACACTTTGTAAGGATTTTCTTTTAAAGGCACAAAAGCAGCACAAAATCCCTGAACAGTGAAAACATAGATATCTGCTTGACTTCAATGCATCCAGATCCGAGATGGTGACATAGGCTGAGCCAAGTCTACTCACCTAATTTACACAATGTTAAAGTCATTGGGAGCACAGTCCAGAGAAACGAAATAGGATTTGGCATTAAAATTCCTCCATCATAACAGGAAAATATGCAAGAGCCATGAACAGCATTAATGGAAGTCTCATAAACAAAACAAAATGCATTTTCAACCTTTCTCTGTTTCTCCCCTGTCCCAGTCCCTTGCCAGCTACTGCAACCACACCGTACACAGGGTCTCCTTCGATGTGCTTGTACTGCACTCTATATGGTGGGACCTCAAGCTCAGTTGAGAGCTGAACTAGCCTGAACCTAGTTCAGGTTAATAAAACTTTCAGGACTTTAAAGCAGAAAGTATGCTCAGCTTTGAAGTATTAATTAACATTAATTAAGTCAATTAATTTCTTAATTAAATTATGGCACATTACCATAGAACATATATAAATGAAAAAAAAGCATTTGCTCCTATTTTATTTAAGGTCAAATTAAAGCCTCCTTCCCAAAAGGATGGGATTTTTTTTTAATGCAGAAATCCACTCAACAAATCCACAGTGCAGGTTATAATAACATGCAGCCAATATAAGCTAAGTTTATGCTAAAGCTTTCACGTCCCTGAAACCCTCTCTCTTCACCATCCGACACAGCACATACATTTTGCCTTGCCTCTGATCCCTGCCCTGCCCCAACAGAAGACTCCACAGCTGCCTTGAAAGGGAGACACACACACTCATGGAGAACATGCCTGCAAGGATTAATTTTCTTTGAAAGGTAGAAGGTACAGATTGTCTGAGAAGGGATTATACAGAGACAATATGCTAGCCCATTTGCCCTCCCTCTCCCCTCCCGAATTTCATTCCAATAAAGCCTATTAAGTGTAACTACACCATATCAGCCTCTGGAGAGTCTAAAAGCATCAAGCTGTTGGTGAGATTGCTCAGCAATGGTTTACACAGGTGTTAGGAACAATCATCTTTTTAAATTCAAATTTAAGTCAATTATTCTGTTTCAAACAACCCAAGAAACGTGCAGAGCTAAACCAAATCCTTCATTTCCATGAAACACCGGACAACTAGGAAATATATATCCACAGTGTTGAAAATAACACAAATGCTTTGAAATGACACCATGCCTTTTCAGTGGGGATAAAACCGAAGGTGAAGAAAATGACCTGGTTTCTCCCTCTTTTTGGAGGGTGGCATTAACACAGGACGGCATTTAGCTGCTTACACCTTGGGATAACCTGTGAAGTATCACAGAGCTAAAGAGAGGGTTCCAGGAATCCTGGGACCTCATTTCCAATGGGTTTGTTTCCTGTTGATTAACTTATGTGAATTGCACCAGAGCTATTGTGTGAGCTCATCTTTTCTTCAGCGTGGGAGAAGCCACACAAGAAAAGTGCATTACAAATGTCCTGCTCAAGAGAAAAGCTTTCCACTGGTGTTCTCCAAAGGAGTAAATGTTTGACCACCTGTTCTCAACCTGCAGCTCAAATGGTTCAGTCATCAACAAAATAATGAGATGGCCTACATGGCACCAGGCTCACTGGCGTTGGATGGGATCCACCTTTGTCAAAGGGGGAAGAGGGTCTTTGCTCAGGAGCCTGTGGGGTTCATGGACAGGGCTTTAAACTAGATGTGAAGGGCAAGGGGACAATGCCAGGTTTCCCAGTGACAAGCTGGGGGATGACATGCCAAGGGTAGCAGGACAGGGTGCTATCGAGGGCCCTCAGTCTGTTAATCGATGTTCTGGACACACTGCAGCACACTCAAAGTCTTATGGAGATGAACCAGGGGCTCCTGAGGTAGTAGCAGCCCACAGGGAAGCACTGGACAAATACCTCAAAGGAATTCCAGCCACTCCAGCCAGTCAGCTTCACTGGGGGCCCAGCTGAAATGCCTCTGTGCAAACACACACA
>VZRW01012166.1:0-29095 GCA_013398125.1 Aegotheles bennettii
AAGAGGAGGCTCAGTAGGGACCTCATTGCTCTACAGCTCCCTAAAAGGAGGTTGTAGTGAGGTGGGAGTCGGTCTCTTCTGCCATGCCCATAGTGAAAGGACAAGAGGAAACTACTTTAAATTGCAACATGGGAGATTCAGATTAGACATTAGGAGAAATTTCTTCACTGTAAGGGTGATTAGGTATGGAATAGGTTGCCCAGGGAAGTGTTGGAGACACCATCCATGGAGCTGTTCAAGATGGGTCTGGATGTGACGCTGAGTGATATGGTTTAGTGATCATGTGGGTAGGTGGTTAGACTGGATGATCTTGAAGGTCACTTCCAACCTTGATGTTTCTATGATTCTATGATCAGAGGGCTGGAGCACCTCTCCTATGAAGTCAAGCTGAGAGAGTTGGAGTTGTTCAACCTGGAAAAAAGAAGGGTTGGGGAGACATTCTAGCAGCTTTCCAGTACCTGAAGGGGGCATACAGGAAAACTGGAGGACTATTATGAAGGTATATTTAGACTGGATACTAGGAAGAAATTCTTTACTGTGAGGGTGTTGAAACACTGGAACAGGTTGCCCAGAAAGATTGTGGCTGCCCCCTCCCTGGCAGTGTTCAAGGCCAGGTTGGATGGGGCTTTGAGCAGACTGGTCTAGTAGGAGGTGTCCCTGCCCATGGCAGGGGGGTTAGAACTAGATAACCTTTAAGGTGCCTTTCAACCTAAACCATTCTATGATTCTGTAATTCCATAATTATTTTGCCAAAGCATGAGAATCTGGGAAAAGAGGGATACTTGCCAAACACAAGGATCAATGGTAGAGCAAGTCACTTTCAAAACAGACATTTTAGAGTTTAAACCCTCTGCTAAATTTAAAGGAGCTGTGTTGGAATAACAGGTTAGAAAAAAGACTTGTAAGATATTTTAGACATGACATTGAAGAGAATTCATAGTATCCAGAAAATCATTCAATATCACCAGGAAAGATCTATATCTGATACTTCATTATGTTTACTTTAGAATGGATGTAAATAGAAACATTGCTGTGCTAAATGTTTTCAAAGAACTATAATTCCATACAGAATTTTCTGATTTTCTGATGGTTATGTATTTAGATTGATACTGTTTTCATAGTAAATTTATACTTCTAATTCCATTCATGTTGAGTGAATGAATGGATAATAGAAACCAACAACTATAAATAATGGGAAATAAGTTTCAAAGCTGTTTGTGATATATCTGGCCAAATAATTAAAAATATTTTTCTAAAACTTTCAAAAGAAGTAGATAAAATGAAAAATAAAATGTAAAAATATGTACAAAAATAGATTGAAAGGAAAATACAGCAATTCTGAGTAGTCCAAAGCATGTGTCTGCTATCCATATTTCCCTTTCATAAAGTTCTTTGAGAAAATATAAGCAAAGTCTAAAAACCTTACTCCTGTAAGGATTCCTAAATTCCTATAATAAAAATACCTTAGAAATCACTTAATAAAATGAGTCATATAAATTGTACATTCCAATGAGATTAATGTTTTGTTATATGTCTATTGCATATGTACTTATTTTTGACTATCAGTAAGTAATCATTTCAGACACACATAATGTGGCTTTGCTCTAACAAAGATGTTACATAAAGCACTCACAATGAAAGCATTTTGGTTTTCTATTAATAGGCTAAATTATTTATTTTTTGCAAACCTTAATTCTGTGGGGTGCTGACTACACTCAGCTCTCATGTAAGGATGTGATCATAAATCCATTGCAGGCAATTAAGAGACTCTTATTTATTTGAATCAGTTTTTTTGATGCTGTCCCAAATCAGTAGGAATTGACAGATCTCAGTGTTATCAGTTCATACCCATAGGACGTCTTCAATGACTTGGATTATTTTCTTATGCTAAAAATGAGGGCTCTGATTACTACAATGTTAAGTGGAGAGACGTGTGACATAAAGTGAACTCTATTTTTTAATATTCAAAAAAATGTAATCTGCCTTTTAAAATATAGCTTATGATCACACCTTGAGTGTGATCAAAACCACGAAAGCTTGTTAACGTTTATCTGAATATTAAAGCAATGGATTATATTTCTAGTTGCTGGTATATCAGAAATGGATTCTTTACAAAGTTTGGCATATAATAGCAGACACACACAAATCAGACTTCTAAAATTGTTGGGTTTTAAAGAATATAGATTCAGTGAAATTTTCTTCTTTAAGGTCTTGGTTATATTTTTAAAAAAGCTGAATTATTTCTATTTCTAATGCATATACAGGAAAAGATCTGGTTTAGGGATCCAGGAAATTAAAGTTTTTGCTCAATTGTGTCCTGTGAGAAAACAAATCTGTTACAGTGAGTGATCCAATCAGTTTCTCAGAACAAAGTGTATCACTGGGGACACAATAACCTTATTTTAATTTCAGAACTTCATGGTCACTAATTTTGAAGTGTCTATTGAATTTAACTGGGAGAATTATTTTGCCTTATTTTGACTTTGCAAAAGTGTCAGTAAATCAAATATTAGACTTCAGCAGAACAACTCTGGTTGTTCTGGAGGGGGTCACTTGTGCCTCTATGAATCATTTAATTTTCTTCAAGCCTAGACTCCAAGGTTAGAGAAAATTTCTTTTTCCCTAGATTTGCTGACTAATATTATCTCTTTTCTTAAAGCACTTTGAGCTCAGGTTAGACACATATGCTATCAGCTGTTTGTGGCTGTAGTAATATTATGCTTTCAGTGGAGATGGTCAGTATCACAGTGAATACTTATGCTGAACTTTCAAGCAGGAACCCACTTTGCCTGTCAAGGTAAAACAGATCTGCAACAGATTTAGTTTATTTATTTAAATTTGTGAGATATATCTTACGTTTTAGTTGATTGCTTGTTCTCAGTTGACTTTATTTTAAGTGCATTTTATTTGCAGTATGAAAGCTAAATCAAACAGAATATTTCACCAGTGTTGATACACATTATCTAATTTTATTGCATCATAGGTACAGCACCTTGGACTGCATGCCCAAACTTTGAGGTACTAGATTATCAAAAGTTAGTCTGAAATGTAGTAACCTCAGAGAACACAGAGTTCTGTCCTGCTCACAATCGACTGCACACAAGAATTAATACAGTTGACTTCAATAAAGCACAAAACTAGAGAACCCCAACACATGTTTATGAAAGGAAGGTCCTGTTTGACCCAACCTGATGTAATTGTATAACAAAGTGACCCACTTAGTAGATGACGGAAAGGTTGTGGATGTAGTTTGTCTAGACTTCAGTAAAGCATTTGACACTGTCACCCGCAGCATTCTCCTTAGAAAACTGGCTGCTCATGGCGTGGATGGGTATACTCTTCGATGGGTGGAAAACTGGTTGGAAGGACAGGCCCAGAGAGTTGTGGTTAATGGAACTAAATCCAGTTGGCAGTTGGTCACTAGTGGTGTTCCCCATGGTTCAGTGTTGGGGCCAGTTCTGTTTGATATCTTGATTGATGATCTAGATGAGGGGATCAAGTATATCCTCAGTAAGTTTGCAGATGACACTAAGATAGGTGAGAGATCTGGACAGGCTGGATTGATGGGCAGAGGCCAACAAGATGAGGTTCAATAAGGCCAAGTGCCGGGTCCTGCACCTGGGCCGCAACAACCCCAGGCACAGATACAGGCTTGGGGAAGAGTGACTGGAAAGATGCTCAGCAGAAAGGGACTTGGGGGTATTGGTTGACAGCCGGCTGGATATGAGCCAGCAGTGTGTCCAGGTGGCCAAGAAGGCCAATGGCATCTTAGCCTGCACCAGGAACAGCGTGGCCAGCAGGACTAGGGCAGTGATTGTCCTGCTGTACTCGGCACTGGTGAGGCTGCACCTTGAGTACTGTGTTCAGTTTTGGTCTCCTCATTTCAAAATATACGTTGAGGTGCTGGAGCATGTCCAGAGAAGGGCAACAAAGCTGGTGAAGGGACTGGAAATATGTCTTCTGGGGAACGACTGAGGGAGCTGGGGTTGTTCAGTCTGGAGAAGAGGAGGCTCAGGGGGGACCTCATTGCTCTCTACAACTACCTAAAAGGAGGTTGTAGTGAGGCGAGGGTCGATCTCTTCTGCCATGCCCATAGTGAAATCACAAGAGGAAACGGCCTTAAATTGCAACAGGGGAGATTCAGATTGGACATTAGGAAAAATTTTTTCACTGTAAGGTGTGATTGGGTATTGGAATAGGTTGCCCAGGGAGGTGGTGGAATCACCATCCCTGGAGGTGTTCAAGGTGCTTCTGGATGTGACACTGGGTGATATGGTTTAGTGGTGATGTGAGTAGGTGGTTGGACTGGATGATCTTGAAGGTCTCTTCTAACCTCAGTGATTCTATGATTCTATGAAAAGAAAAAAAATCTACATCTCAGCATTACTACTTCTAGGATAGAGAAAAAATATTATATTTCCATGCTCAATTTCCTTTGGGATTCTTTTAAGAGGGGCACTCTTTGTCTGTGGCAAGCCTTAGAGAGCATGATAGCACAGTATGATTATGTCATGAGACAGACTGAAAAAGAGTTCTGCAGAGTAATTACAGCCAGAACATATGAGGCAGCAAAACAAAGTGGGCTTTATTAATAAAAAAATAGAAGTTGCTGAAGACCTTTCTGTGTCCTCTCAGCAAAGTTTGTTATCTAGTTTTCTCCAACCACAGATTTGGTTTGGTCTCTTTCCGGTTAACTAATCTAGCAGTGAGTAATTTTTGTTTTCTTCTAGAGAACAAAAAGAAAGTGGGACTGTTAATTAGCCAAATCATCCTTCTTTTGATGCAGGAGCAAGCCTAGAAGCCAATTAAAAAGGCATCATAGTATTATTTTTTGGTAGAGAGCGGGTGCTGAGAGGACCCTGGGGTGGACAGCCCATACTTTCTCTCCAACAGGTTGGTCTGACAGGACAAACTACTATCCTCTGAAGACAGCAAAAAACATGATAGGGTTCAGGATGGTGAAGTGCCTGCTGTTCTACTGCCCTGAATGTAAATTAGCTGGTGACTCACTTTTCAAGGGATTAAGTTTTCTTCTGAGGGCAAAGTTATTTAAGTCACCAAAGAAAGAAACCTGTGCAGATCACCTCTGCAAAAAGAGGTCACCTAATACAGAAATCAGTTCAGGGAAGGACTATTTCAAAGCGGTATCTTATAATCATAACTGAAAAATAAATATATATGGTAGTGGGAGTTAAGCCCTAATTAGTCAAATATGCCTATGTCTGTGATGGGACATCCCTAAACTTTCCAGTGAACAATTCTGAGAAAAAAACCCACTGAGTAACACAAGAGATGGACTTCATTACCATCATATAAGTGAACCTGAAGAATTTGTGCAGAAACCTGAAGCTCAGAGCAGTTTAGGGCTGGAATTATGCACCCCACCCTGAACCCCCTAGTAATAGTAAGTAACATGGGAAAGCCTGATTTTATTTCTTAAGTAAAAACTTATTTAAAATGCCATGTGAAGTCCAAACTACTGAGTGCTAAGAAAATGCTGGTGGGGGGTGTGTTAAATTATGTGTACTTTTACTAGTTGGTCAAAAATTAATTTCTGATTCTGCATAACCAAATGAAGGTAACATATATTTAGAGTTGAATATCCATAGACAGAGATAGCTCAGATCTGAGACTCCTTGTTTGAACTTGTGGGCTAGATTTCATGGTGCTGACTTTCATCCAAACTCTGTAGTTGAATGTTTATTTACTCGGTATATCTGAGAACTGGATTTTCACACTCTCTGTGTGAAGTGGCACCTACAATCGACAATTCTTCTATCATATGCACAGTGTGATGCTAAATTTCTTCTGAATATTCTTTAAGTCATATATCATCTGTTACTTCATTTCTTGAAGTCCCTTCCAATCATCTTTTGCCTTGCATTTTGATTCCTGCTCAGTTAATTCTGATTTCTGTTTTATGCTTTTCTTTTCTTTGTGGCTGATTGTTTCAACAATTACCATTCAATGGTTTAATTTAAATATAAAGGATCTTTGCCGCTGATACTCAAATCTAATTCTAATTCAAGATGTGGTTGAAAATGAAAGCTATAATACCCCAAGTGTAAAGCAGATAAAGAAATATGAACACGGAAGTAATTTAGGTTAATTAATCCTTATATAAACACTTTGCTGTGGCTTAAGTTTTGCCATTGTGCATATCCTTTTTGTTGTGAGACCATAATGGATGTAACCAATAGCTAAAATATCTCATGCCAAAGAAAAGACATAAGAAGACTTTAAAAAGAAAAAGTGTACTTTTAAAGCCATTATGAGAAACAGCAGTGCTATCAATGCATTAAGGGTCCTGCAGTAGAGGTAAATTATTTTGAAGTACTGCATGTATTTCTGTGCCAACTTCATTTACAAAGTGTGCCTGATGAAAGGCAGAAGATCGTTAGATTTCTGCTCCATGGCCCACGGAAATTCTGCAGTGTTTCCTCAATATGCAGTCTGTTCTATACACACTCATCCCACACATTAATGTCCTAGTGGTATATTTACTCAAGATTTGTAATGCTAGCTGAGATTCAGCAAACCATTAATTAAAGATGTCTTTCACGCTTAGAGTAATGCAAATCTATCCAGAGTTTTAAAATGTTAAATTTCACCCATACTTCATGTTTTTCCCTCTGAACTTTGTGAAGGAGAAAAGGTTTAGTAGGTTTTTAAAAGCACAATAGGAAATTATCATAGCTGTAGGTGTATATGCAGCTAAAATGGAGTAAATTTCTGTGAGTTATCCTTCTGTTCTACAATGCTATAAACAGTCAGACACTCTAGGAGGTAAACTCTCACTGTGAATTTTTTCTTGCATAAATTTTTTTGCCATAAAAAAAATTATTTAATGCTCTCATTCCATACTCTCAATGCAATGTGGATGATAGATAGATAGATAGATAGATAGATAAAAAGAAAATGTGTATAGTTTTCTGTTACATATGAACATGTTCTGTCTTTGATATGATTTCTATCAAAAGTATCCATAGAGGGAAGAAAAAAAAAAAGAAAAGAAAAAAGGCAGAACTGATCTGATCAGATGAATTTGAAATTAAGCAACTAAAGAGCATTTTAATTTTATATATACATTCATCTGGGTGCTTGGAGCTCTGCTTGGAAATGGATGACAAACCAGTTGGGAGTTTATGGGTCAGGATTATCAGGTAGACCCAAGTGGGTGATGTTGTGGTGTCTCTTACAGATTGCCTGATCAAGAAAATGAAGTTTATGAGGTCTTCAGTTAACATGGAGATGCCTTATACAAGGTGTTTAAAAAATATGGACTCAATTTCAAAGCATCTTCTCATTGAAATTGGGTCCATCTTTTTGAAACACTCTCTTTAAGGCTGTCTTTTGCCACCCTGATATCTCTGGAGGGACAGCACAGCAGGCCATAAATAATCCAGGAGATTTTTGGAGTACCTTGATGGCAACATGACACAGGTGATCAAGGAGCTGACAAGGACAGATGCTCTGCTTGACCTCACACTTAAAAAACAGGGAAGAACAAATTTTAGAATGCAAGAGGCTGAGGGAGCTGGCTGTTGTCATTGCAAGGCCACTCTCAGTTATCTTTAAAGGGTTGTGGTGATCTGGGGAGTTTCCCAAGGACCAGAAGAAAGTAAATGGCACTTCTATTTTCAAGAAGGTCAAAAGCGAAGTTCTGGAAAACTATAGACTGTTCACTTCCACCTCAATCCCTTTGAAAGTGATAGAGCAAGTAATCCTGGAAATCATTTCCAGACACACAAGGGACAATAAGGTGATTGGAAGAAATCAGCATGCAAGTATGGAGAGAAAATTATCTTTAACACACTGGATTGTTCTCTATGATGAGACGACTGGCTTAGTGAATGGTGGAAGAACAGCTGATGTTATTTATCTCAACTTAAGAAGGATTTTGTTTCAGTGCCCAATAAAATCCTCATAGAAAATCTGCTAGATAAGTGAACAGACAGAAAGACTAACTGAAAACTGGACTGAACTGGTTATGACCAGTAGCATGAAGTGCAGCTTCTGAAGTTACTAGTGACCACAACTAACTGGAAAGCAGTTAATAGTGTTGTACCCAAGGTGTCAGAACTAAGTCCAATACTGTTTAACATCTTAACATCTTCATTAGTGACCTGCATGACAGGGCAAAATCCACCTTCACCAAGTTTGCTGGTAATACAAAACTGGGAGGAGTGTCTCAGAAGGTTGTGTTGCCATTCAGATGATTCACTCTGAAGAAATGGGCCAACAGGAATCTCATGAAGTTCAATGAAGACAAATGCTAAATGCTGCACCCGAGGTTGAAAAAAACTATACACCAAGTGCAGACTTGGGGCCAGCTGGCTGGAAAGCAGCCTTGCAGAAAATGGCATGAGTGTCCTGGTGGACAAGTTGAACATGAGCCAGTGAGATGCCCTTACAGCAAAAGAGGTGAGCAGCACCTTGGCTCCATTAGGAAAGTCATTGACTGCAGATTGAGGAAGGTGATTCTTCTCTGCTCAGCACTGGTAAGACACACCTGGAGTGCTGTGCCAATCTCTGGGCTCCCCAGAACAAAGAACAGATGAACATACTGGAGCAAGTCCAGCAAAGGGCCATGAAGATGTGTAAGGGCTCAAAGCATCTGACATAACAAGGAGAGGTTGAGAGGTCTGGGAATGTTTAGCCCTGATAATGCCCATGGGGGACTGTATAAATGCTTTAAGTAGCTGTAATTAATTTTTGTTATATGCTTCAGAAAATCAGAAAACCACTAATATGTAACATCTCAGATTCCTGTATAGGCTAATATTTCAAACAAAGAAAACAAGAGACAGGTTCACAAACACAGTGATCAAACACAGGTTCACAAATCATACCACTGTGCACATGGATTTGAACCTGTGTTTTCTACAAATTGAGAGTAAGAAGAGGCCAGAAGTAGAAAGGAGATAGTTAGATGTTTCCTGTGAAATGAATGCTGGTTGGTTATGTTTCCTGGGCTGGTGAAGATGAACGTGGAGAGAAAAGCAGGCTGAGAAAGCCTGATTTTATATGGCTGTAAACTTTGTGGTCCAAGGTTGGGTGGGTGGATGCTGTTAGAATTACTCACCAAGTCCAAGACAGGTGGCATACTCCTCAACAGTAGGCATGAATTCAGTGGAATAATTATTTTTACAGCTGGTTTTGGACCTGTTTGCATATTTAGTAGCATATTTGACTGAATAAGAATGAAATACTTAAGCACAACTGCAAAAATGTGTTTGTGGATTCTGACAGGTCCATAGACTTTGGATTGGTACACAATTTCTTAGCCTTATTAGAAATGCTAACTCTTCTGGACAGGAGCAGGAGACTTACATGTACCTCAGGAATGTTAGTGCTGCAAAGTGAGTGTCTCATTGAAATAATACTACTTAGGTAGCACACACTGCAGCTGGACTTGTGTGCCTTAATGATGGCTGGATATATATCTCCTTTCCATGTCTTTTTGAACCTATAAGCTATGATCTCTCAGGTAAATAAGTGTTAAATATACACAACCATTTTCCTGATTATTTATACTTGGATCTTTGGCACCATTTTTCTCTTCCACGTGAACTAGTATAAAGTTCTGCTTCTAATGTTCATGACTCTTCATAGCCTTCACACTCAGCAATGCCTTGATCAAATAAATCCCCCTGGAAAGAGTATTATTTCTCTTTGCGACACTGCTGCATTGTGTTCCTCGTTTGGTGATTGTGAGGAGTTACCATCAAAATCTTTCCTCTCCTCACTGGAGAGCTCCCCTGCCTTGCTGTTCGGGAATGTGTATCCTGTGTAATCAGAACCTTCATCACTAGCAGGCCTGCCTGTGTGTGATCTCCTTCAGGCTGGCAGCAGGGAAAATAGCAAGGACAACTTTATATTGTAAGATGTAATTTTATTGAATGTGTTATTTTCAAGTAGAATCTATTAGCTATGTATATATTAAAATAAAAGTATGTGTTTATTGATAACATTCTATTTTGTAAGATTACTATCCCATCTTAAGTAGCCTAAGCCCAGAACACAACAGTTATTTTCTGTGTCGCTGACAAATTTATTCCAATTTTCAGTCAATTTTCCCCGGTAGTCTTGGAGAGGTACTGCTTTTATTGGTTTGACTCCACTTTCTTTTGTAATCTCTCTATACACTCCTCTCTGCAAAACTCCTTTTCAATCACGAAAATCTTTCAGTCTCTTATTTTTATCATTAAGCTCTTGACTACTAGAGCTCTTTCCACTTGTCCAGGTTGCATAGCCTTCCCTCTCCTGCACTGAAATGCCTAATGAATCTTGATTTTCCAGGCCGACACTTGTTCTTTTGTCACTATAGTCTAAATCTTCTTCCAAAGCCAATTGTTCAACTGTTTCCTGAGCTTTACTGTCAAACCTCTGGCTGTTTCCTAAAACTGTGCCGTTCTTTGATTTTTTTTTCTTCTTTTACCTGTTCTATGGGAAAAAAAAAAAGAAAAAAAAGGTGAAAAAAAGGAGAAAACCTTTATTGTTTAATCTTTTAAGAGCTTCTCAGTGAGCCAGATAAAAGAAGCAAGGAGTGAGAGATGAGAAAGACTGAAAGAGTCAGCTACTCACTCCTGCCCCATGAAACAGAAGTGGTATCACTGTGCTGCAGTGATGGGGCTTGAATCAGGACCAGCTCCAAACCTGTGGTTTTTCACCTAGGAAACTACCTGGCACATGGCTGTGTATCACTGCATAAGCAGGGTGGAGGACTGAAGAAATAAGACTCAGATTTGAATGAGGGGGAAGACAGGTTGACACTATTTATACAAATCTAACTATCATTGAAAATGTGAGCAAGTTCAGAACACCTCCCAACATTAGTTTTTCTTAAATCTATTGTACATATTTTCTTTCACTAATGATCCTAGTGAAATTTTGTCCTCTTTTAGAGCATAATTTTAGAAATATTTAATGTTCCAGCTATTTCCTATGCTGCATGGGTGCAGATGCAGAAACAAACTGTGCTTTATTCACTACCTTCTACATTTCTGTGTTTTTCTCCCTTTCCTTCTCTCTCATACATACCTATTTTTTTTCACTTGCTCAGTGTTTTTTCAAAAGGCACTTTCCAGGTTACTAGTTACGAGTTGGGTATTGAGATAAACATCTCGCCATACATTTTGCATTACTTTGCTCCTACTCAAGTCAAGCAACACCAGAAATTACTTTGCTCAGCAAGGGACTGGACATTTTATTTATCTGGCAAGTCTTCACTGGTTCCTGACTAGGCAATATTCACTTCCTAAAGCCAGTTTTCAGTCACAGAGCTCACTCATTTCCATAGGTATAGCAGTTCTCAGATATTAACACAGGGTGGAATTTTCTCCTGTGTATGCTCCAGGACAATTATAACACTTTAGGAGTTTCCTGAACTGCAGATAACTTTTCTGCCTGAATCATCAGGCACGTCGGGTGTGAAGCTTCTCTTCGGTCTCAAGACTGAACTGTCTTTTCTCCTGCCATGTGTCAGCAACTGTTGGCTGTTCTGCATTTTCTAAACTGCTGTAGGCTTTCTTCCTTTATTTTTGTTTTAATTTGTTTGTTTCAGGTTACTTTCTGCAGCATTACATATTTTCCTGTGCTTGAATTTTGGAACTCTGTTGACTATTGCTGTTAATACAACTTGGTAGCCCAGCATACAAACAGTATTTTACACACTTCAGTCACTTTCATTGACTTAAAAAAGTTCACACCTTAATTAAAACAGGTAAAAGGAAGAGGATATTTAATAAGACTTGAGGAGAAACTGCTTTGAGAAAGGAACTTAAGGAAGATGTAAATGAGAGCATTGTGGTTGTATGCTGTGAATCTGACAGTAATAATGGCCATTTTGGACAAATGAGCAAAAGGTATGAAAATTTGGAATAGCTGGTGTATGATCAGATGTTGATAGGGCTGTTGATAAATATGTGGATAATCTAAGCATGCAGATAATGTAACTCTACTTTCCCTTCTGCCTCCCCGAAGGTTACCACCCCTCCAGATTTACTGGTATAATTACACATGTAGCTATACCCAGCCTGATTCTGTCAAAAGAATTTGGTTTTTAAAACCTACTAAAACACTTCTCTACAAGGGTTTTACAAATCAAATCATTCTGACAGAACTAGGTTAAGGAGCAGTTGTGCTTGTAGGTCTGAAACAGCAGTTACCTTGTGGAAAGGAGGCAGGGCAAAATTTAGTGCCAGTGCACTAAATAGGATAATATCTGTTAATAGGATAACAATAAGATAATACTTGATTAGTAAAGGAGATAAAAATAAACTCAGACAAATTTCTTAGTAAAAAAGAAAGGAAAAGGAAACAGGGTATTTGTGAAGATCAAGACATAGAAGCAGAGGATTAAACAAGAAGAGAGCACTAACAGTGGCATAAAATCTGGGAGATGTGAAGGAGGAGAAGGGAGATACAGAGCTTTAAGGGATTTATGCATGGCATGTCTCTTGAGAGAAAATCAATGTGACTGTATGCAAGAAAGGCCTCCTTGCAGCAAATAGGTACAAGTGGCTACTTAGCAGTGCCGTACCTGGCATGTTTGGTTTCCATTTTTGCCATGCTGCTGCTTGCTCAGTTGGTTTCACAGGATTTTTTAATAAAATCTTCATGAAAGAAAAATGGATGAAGTGCTGTATATTTTTTAATCTACTGGCTGGATAACAGCCCTTTGTTACGTGCCATTCAATACACACAATCAGGCATGACCCTGTCTTGTTTATCCACCTCCCACAGTGTACACATTTACAATCTTCATCTATTCCATACAGAAAACAAGGCATCTTATAAAATGTTGATTTGGAAGATGTCTCAAGTGTCCTTTGGGAAGCTGCATATTTTCCTTACAACAACATGTTAAGCTCTCACATGTACTCTCACAGAGGATGAAGAAGGAAATTACAACTTCATTCTAGTTTATCTTATGGAAGGAAAGCACTTCTGAGACCTCCATCCTCTTTAATGTACCCTCTTCTTCATTGTGCATCAAGATATATCAGTCTCAGTTTGTATATCCACTGGTGCCATCACTAATGGAACAGCATAAGAGGCGAATTTTATCGTCTAATGTACTCCACAGCCCATGTACAAAGTGCTTTATATATTGTATAACTCAGTTAAATCACATCCAATTCTTCTGGGGCTAATAAAAACACAAATTTGACCTGGAGTTTTGCTCCTCGCCAAGATTATGCTTCTCTTTTCTTCCCTAAGGTGCTGTAGCTGCTTAATAAAAAGGTCACAAACAGTATTTCCTAGCAACAATGAATATTTTCTTTAAAACGGCTAAATAATTTTCAGTGAAACTGTTACAAAAAAGAACAGCTCCCCTGACTCTTATCAAGCACTTCAGAAAGTCAGTCAAGGAATAAAAATACTAGGAACTTGCTTTAGCAATCAGCTTCAGCATAAGACTTAAAGTTAGGTGCTTACTTAAATACCTTGCTGAATTTGGATCTAAGAAAATCATAAGCTACAAAAAAAGAAAAAAGAGCCCTTTTAAATATCTAGTTAAGATAGCAATTTCATAATCGCTTTAAGTCAACTGAAATGGAATGAGACAAGCAACCCTACCCTCTGACCCATCTCCATCCATGCACTTGTGTTGGACTTAAGAAGTGAGTGACCCAGTTCAGGGAATTAATCCATGGGAAAAGAAATACACTGCTTGTGCTTCACAGTCTCCCTCCTTCCCCCAGGCTGGTTTTCAGCCTGATTAGTTTCTTCATCCAGCCTAGCATGTAGTGTGGATGCAAAAGGGTGGCAGGAATGTGTGGTTCAGGTTAGGGGAGAAAGGAAGCTCATCCATGTAAAAGACAACTCTCACTTACACCGGAGTAAAGCAATTATGAAATTCCAGCTACAGAGATCTAAACCTGTGTGTCCATATCTGACCAGTAAAATTTTTTGCTTATTTTAAATCAAGACCATCAACATGGTTATCATACCCTCAAGAGAAAAGAAAACATTCAGGATTTTGATATAAACACAATGTTAAGCAGAGGATAAGTAGATATTTACAGCAACAAATAGGAGTCTACTGGGAATTTATTATGTAGTTTCTGAGGCTCCTTCGTACATATCCAGTATACTATACTAGCTTATTCTAAGAAGCTAATTAGCTGCATTGCAAGAGGTGGTAATGTCCACGTGGAAGGTCATCTCTGTACGGCACAGATTATGTCACATCTGGATAAAAGACTTCCCACTTCACAGTATGAGAAGTATAAGAAAGCCAATTACACAGATAGTAGTTAAACATTTGCTTTTCCAATTGCAGAATTTTACAAGATAGCTAGGAGTCAGCCATGCATATGTAATATTGAAACCGGAGGTTGTTACATTTAAATTAAAATATCTTTGGACTGAATTAAAGTGAATTCAAAATGCTTAACTTTTCCTTATTAAGTCAGTAGGTTCAGGAGGCATGAACAATGTATTTTCAGACAAAGACTAAATAACTGACGTGATTGGCTTAAATTATTCAGACTTCAAAACATAAATAACAATTAGAGTGAATGTCAACATAAAGACAATTGTAGTAGCTGAAAGGCTTAGTTCAACTACAACTGACATCTAAGCATTCATATTAAAGCTATGGCTGAAGGAAGTGTTTATTTGTTAGTGTCTGTGCATGCCCATGAACAAGAGAGAAAACATGTAGGTAAGAAATCTCTAATGATCCTGGAGAAGAAAAGGTAATCAAGTGTCATATGAAGACATTGACCCTTCCCTACAGTAACTGCACTTTCCTAACTCTCATTGTCTCTGGTTTCCCAACTGTGCCAAGCTTGCAGGCAATATAATTATGTGGACAAGCACTCATCAGGGATCAGACTGAGCGTATCACTTTCATTGTCCACTGTTGGTGCAAGAAGTCAGTAGAAATGAAGCTAGCACATTAAGCCATTGAACATTTTAACCCTCTGATCTGCAGTTACTCTAGCCAGGAAATAATTAAGTGTGCAAATGTACAACCTCAAGGGGGGACAGGGGGTGGAGGGGATGCAAACCATGATTTAAAATCTGCCTCAATGTCGAAAAAGATCAATTCCTACAGGTACCTTCTAAGACTCTGTGTATGATCACTAGGGCTTTGGTCCAGCAAAGCACTTGCACTGAAGTACAGACATGAAGTTAAATAAGTGTCTAAAAGTCTGCTGAATCAAAGCTGAAAGTGGTTCTATGTGTGGTATTTGAATTCAGTCTCTTGTAAAGTCTAGTGAAAATTCAACTTTTTCATCCCTGTATTTCAAACCAATTAACTGTTCAGCTGACTGAACCACCTGATTTTTCAAAAGGTGATTTGAAATACAGTATCAGCAACGTCTTTGGTCTCAGACACTGATCATACTAGATCTCCTCTGTTCTAAGCAGCATGTCAGCTTCCTAGCCTTGTCAGAATCTTTAAGGAGTTAACTCAATCTGAGAAAAATCTTACTTTTCCTGTGATGGAGGTCTGCCAGATTGTGATGCTCTGTCACAGCTGGGTCTGACTTCCTGGCAGATGGTGATCACAAGGGAAGCTGGAGTTTTCCCTGGACTGCTTGGGTTGTTTGAATTTGTTCCAAATGGACATCAGACACCACCACTCAGGGTGAATCCCATCTCTCTGTAAGATCTCAGAGAGTCATGAATAAAGTCAACAGAGAAAACATACACATGAAATAAAAAGCAAACAAATGGGATCAAGAGTTCAAAACAAATGGATTCAATCTAACTGTAGGGAGGTGAAGTCATCTACTATTTAATATTCATGGTGCGTTTTAATAAAATAATGACATGTTAAGACTCTAAATGCTAAAGAATAGGATTTTGTCTTAATTAAGTCAATGTGTACTTTTTGCCAGCTAAAAACCAAGGGAGGTAATGGGTCATACATTCATTTTTTATTATCACTTTCAGGCTTCTCTTTGTTCTTTCTCTCCCTTTTATCCTATTCCCTGTTCTAACCCCCATGTAAACCCTGATAGATTATGTCAGTGCATAATAGAGGGCGGCTGACATGTTGCTATCTGCATTCAGTCTATGTTGCTCTGCTTCTTTCATTATTAGAACAGAGCTTAAGGGCTAATGAACATGAAGGAATGCACATTCACAAAGCTCAGCAGTGTTAAAGATTCATGTACAGCTAAAATTTGATATTGCCAGACCAGAACATCTTCCAGGAATGAGAGGATGGAGAGAGAAAAAAGAAAACTAAAGCAAGCCAGGGATATAAGCAAGATGTTTGTTGTCCTGGTTTCAGCTGGGGTAGAGTTAATTTTCTTCCCAGTAGCTGGTATAATACTGTGTTTTAGATTTAGTATGAGAATAATGTTGATAACACACTGATGTTTTAGTTGCTAAGCACCAAGTCAAGGACTTTTCAACTTCCCATGCCTTGCCAGCAAGAAGGCTGGAAGTGCACAAGAAACCAGGAGGGGGAACAGCTGGGACAGCTGACTCAAACTGGCCAAAAGGATATTCTATACCATATTATGTCATGCGTGGCATAGAAACTGGGGGGAGCTGGACAAGAGGCAAAGATCGTTGCTCGGGGATGGACTGAGTCAGTGAGTGATGAGCAAGTGCATTGCGTATCACTTGTTTTGCACAATCTGTTATTAGTAATACTTTATGACTATATTACTAATAGACTGATTATTATTATTAATATTATTAATATTAATTAATATTAAACTTCTATTCCTTTTCTGTTCTATTAAACTGTCTTTATCTCAAGCCATGAGTTTTTTGTTGTTTGTTTTTTTTTTTTTCCCAATTCTCTTCCCCATCCCACTGGCAGGAGAACTGAGCGAGCAGCTGTATGGTTCTTATTTGCTGGCTGGGGTTAAACCAAGGCATCTGTATAAAGTATCTCTCTCTCTTTTTGCATTTATGTCACCAATTATATTGTGTGATTAATGGCATGCACCAGGAGTTCAACTCTGCTTATTGGCTGGGATAAACATGCTGCTTCTGCTGTGGAGAGTCTTATGGTTTAGGTTTCATTTATTATTACGGATGGCAAAATGAAGATCTCCATGACCATCTCAAGGGTTTTATCTAAGAGTCTGTACCATACATCATTTTTCTTTGTTTGTTTTCTGCAGTTAACAAATTGAACAGACTCTTAGTCCCAGAGTACACCTAAAATATTTCCTGCTATTGACATCTTACTACCAACACCCACCTGATGTTCTTCTGTAAGAAGAACAATATTTTACATCTGTGGGAGAGACACGGTATGATTCCTGAGAGTGTTGCTTTGGCCAGAATAAAGGAAACTTAATCCAGTGGTTGCATTTCAAATAAAAGATGGCAAAGGGGCTCTTGCATGCTGGCCAAGATTCATGGTTTCTTTGTGCTACATGCATTCCATCTGAATTAAATAGTCAAACATTTTTCCATGCTGCAGAACACTCAGTGCATGTAGCATTTTCATTTCCAAAGTGTGCCTTTTAAACATTAACCAAGAAAGCCATATAATATGCTTGTGGGATAGTTAATTGCATATTATGATCTTATTTTGCTATTACCTAAATTGAAGGCTAACTACTGAGGCAACTTTCCCCAGGCTATGCATTAGAAGTATTAGAAACCATTCTCACAATCATTCACCTGTAGGTTGAATACACTCTCTGGGATGTTCAAATACAGAATGAAACTCACAGAACTGTGATGAAGCACCAAAAGCAGAGGAAGTGTGACGAAAATGAACACAGTTAAGAGGAGGCAGTTCTAACACAGCCTTGTTCATAGCTAAGCCCACTCGGTATTAAAAAACCCAATGAATTCTGCACATTCTCCAGAGACATTCAATCCTAGTTGCATACTTTGAAACATTAATCATATACTCACTGCAGCAGACTCCACAAAAAATGAGTTGACAGTGGCTTTCTCCTGCTGTTGACTCCCTTTATATAAAACACTCCAATGACTCATATACTTAGGAAGGTTGTGCAAAGCCAGGTGCCAAGTGTGAGTCCCAGATATGATGCCCTCCTTTACTTAACATGACTGAAACCTGCATTTTCTGGGAAACTGCATCAGTCAAAGGTAACTGGCAATCCAGGGGAAAGAAGGACTACACATGTCTTTTTGGATCCTTGGTAAAATTAAAGAAGTAGTCTTTGTGTAAGAACCAATAAAAGACAGCAGTCTTTCTTCAGCAGTAGAAGATCCCATGAACAATTAACGTAAAGATGACATAGATGTTTAGATCAATGCTATTACTTGTAAAAGGCATATTTATCCTCTACCATGTTGGTGGAAAGGAAAGGTAAAAATCTTTCTGAAATGCAATGTTAGTTCTCATTACTATCCTGTCTGCTGATCCAGTGTTTCTGTGCAGTCCCCTAGCTTGGAGACATAGAACTCCTGCACAGCATCACTCAGTGCTGTCTTCCAGTCCAGCATTGCTGCTGAAAGAGGAAGATATCCGCCAGACATCTTCATCACTGCTAATTTAGTGTTTGCAAAAGTGTTGTCAAGGGATTAACTTAAATTGCTTTTGTAATAATTTTCCATGGGATATCGAAATCTTATTGACATTAGGGATTGTAACAGCTTATTCTGCTGACTTGTTTTTAAATAAGTACTTTTGGAGAGCAGGCATCCCAGGAGGAGAGAGAAAAATAAAGGGTCTGGGTGCAAGATGATCAACGTTCATTATTAAACCTGTTACAATACCACCTTTGTAATTGAACTGGTGTACATTTGACTGTGTAGAATGCCTTACTTCTGGATTGGTTCTTTCTAAGAAACTAGGTTAAAAATTTCTTCCTCTGATCAGACCTTATTTAAGATTACTTATTTATTAGTTGTTAAGTTATTCATGATAAACCAGAGTTCCTCGGTTCCTGAAAGACTTGTCTTTTCCACAGCTGTAATCTGTTTTAGTTATCTGTGACGTACTGAAGCAGAACTTACAGCTATATTGGTAGTGAAGCGCTGTATAAAATCTTCCCAGGAAACTCGTTTCAGAGGTGCCAGCTCTCGCTTCTATCTGTACACAGAGCCAAAGTGCTTCAGCAGAGACTCAGGCTCCCACTCTGCACATGCAGCTAGCCTGAACACCTCCTCCTACTCAGGATTCACAGCACAGAGCCCTCTTCTGAAGAGGGGTTGTGGAAGAACAGCTTTATGCACTGCTAGCTTGGAGCCCAAGGGAGTGGCAGTTCACGATTTTACGTGGGTACCCATGAGAAGACATATGTCTGCTGGTGCCTGCTTCCTCTTACTTGGATATGGTATGACAGTAGGTCTGTCTCTGGGTGAGCACAGAGCTTCTTTACCAAGGGAGATGGATTATCCAGCTGTGTATGAAGAATTCATTATCTGAGCAGCTACACTTCATATCTGTCAATGAAAAAGCAGGGCACAAGAGTGCCATGGACCAGATCCAGCTAATAGACCATGAGTTGGATTACGTATGTCCTGATAAGCAGAATTCTAAGCAAGAAATTGGAGGATATGTATTCTCAACCCAAGGAGCAGAGCACCTTAGCTGCAAAGTTATTCTGTAACCTTTAGTGAAACCAGTCTCCCACCTTTCCTTCTCCCCCTTGAAGCCAAGTTCTGTACAGAATATGACACAGAATTTATGCAGCCTGAAAAACAGAAAGAGAGACCCTAATTCTGAAGCTTTTTAATGGACCATTCCTGGCACTGAAGGTGAGCCAGATTTGTTCCCTTCTCCAGGAACTACATATACATTTTGTCTTGGATCAGGTACATGAAGAGCAGAGGGAGAAGAGATTACCCAATCCATTAGCTGTTGAGCTACTTAGCGAAGCACTAAAATTTCTGTTCTGAGATTACTACTTTCAGGTGTATCAGAAATGCAAGTTTGGCAGTTTTCTCCCACTTTCAGCTTCATTATTCTGACTTCATCACACCAAAATAACTATCCCCAGAATTAGTGTATATTCATGCCCTATCTCTAGAAAATGTAGGACTGAACAGCAGTACATGGTATATGTGTATGCAGATGCCAGGGTAAATGTACTAGAAAGGTTTTTTAAAATAACTGCAGCCACTCTAAGAGAGAGGATTATCCCTCCTTCCCACACCCTGAGAGAGCTGCAGCTGTGGGAGTGGGAGGCTGAGGATAACTTCTGTGTATGTGTGTGTGAGTGTGAACGTAACACTTGCTTAAAGCTGGATTTTATGAACTCTTCATCTTCTCCATGTCCTAGAACAGGGACCTTCATCTTTTCTAGCCTCCATTTCACCACCCCTTTGCTTTCTCAGCAGTTTCCATTTACTTTGTGCTACTTCTTTCCCCACTTCTCTTATCCTTGGATCTCCGTCTCTATTTCCATAGCAATGGGGCTGAAAGGATCAAAGATGTAAAGAAAGGTGCAAGTAGAGTCACTTCTAAGGGAATGAGTTGTCTTCATAATCTCCACATCTCATACATCATTTCCTGCTGTGAGCTCACATCCTAATGTATATAACTAAGATTTTATTTAAGGATGCAGGTCATCTGTTTACTTGTTTGTAGATCACAATATTTTTATTAAGTAAGCTATGTGAGATACAACCCTGTGCATGTGATTATAAGGCTAAAAAAGTTAAAGCCTATCGAATGACGACAGATACACCTAGGTAGTTGTACAGTGAAAGCCTAGGAACACCTTTTAAAATTCTCTGAGTTCTTATCCTGGCACTATCACAGATATTCTCTGTGCTCCAGAAAATGACCTACTTTCTCTCTGCTATCTTTACAATGGCAGCAATATTTCCTTACTTTACAAAACAACCTCTGAGGATAAAATCATTAACATTTAGTGGCTCTTGTATATGCACTGTCAAGCTGTAATGAGCCGTTGTGACATGGTCCTTATACATTTAGTATTATTGGAATCTTTATTATTAACATTAAATGAATTACTGTCAAGAGAGATTCTTATGACATGTTCTATTAATATCAATGTAGTAATAAATAAAAATTATAATGGAAATGAGTGATTTGGGAATAAATACTTCATTGCTCTGTATTTCTGGTGCTTGATGTCTGATTCTGATGTTGACAATATTTTGTTTCTGTCGATCTAAGTCTAAAAAGTCTATAATATAACCTGTATGTATTTTTCTCTCTTGAGAAAGAAGAGATGACTTGTAACATAATACAGCAAATTAGGATGCATTACACAGTACATTTGAAAAGCTAATTTGAATAATCACATTGTTTGATCAAAAGTTTATTAAAATCAGTGAGAGTATTAAATGGATTAACTTATACAGGTTTTTAAATCAGGTCCTTAATAACTTTTCTACTAGGTGTTTGAACTGCACTTTGTGCAGTCAGGAGGTAACAGACGCTTAAGAACTGTGAGTCAAAAAGAAGGAGAAATTCAAAGTAAAAAGATCTGTTGACTGAAGATGCAGAAGAAACTCAAGAGTAACTACATTGTTTGTTGCACCTGAGGAGAGGAAATGCTAAGATGACTTAGTGTTTCACTCTCATCCTCAAAGATTGCTTACCTGTGTGAGGTGAAATACGATTTACAGGATGATGAAAGAAATTATTTATAATAGGGCTATGTGCAATGCTTGGTGCTGACCATTCCCCAAAGACCTGAATGGACTGGATTGCAACACTTGAAGTTAAATTATCACAGGTATGAGCCTTCCATGAGCTGCTTATGTTTTTCATTCTGGAAGATGAAGGAGGTTGAACAGTTGAGCTTTTCTGCTTGGAGATTTTTTTCCTATACTCCTCCCTTTATCTTAGGACCATGATGCATGTATTGCATTATCTGGGAATCATTTCTCTCTTTTGGGACTCTGGAATAGGAACAAACAACCTGAAATAGAAAAGTGTGTTGTCAGCAACTAGAGTCTTTTCTCAAAATTCATTCTGTAATCTTTTTAACCAAGCAGGATTCAGCTCACAATGTGCTGCTGTGTACATGAAATTCCTTTCATCCTGAAACAACAGGCTGAGAAACCCAACAAACAGGAGCTGGCTAGACAAAAGTAAAAAAAGAAATTTAAAAAGAAAATTCAATGAATGCCAGAGGAACAAATCTACATCACATAAAACTTCCTTTCTGCATTGTGCTTGCTTAGCATATTACTGAGTTCAGCCTACACCTGTTTTTCCCCCCTCCTTGATTTCAATTATAATGTGTTCTTTTGTGTTACACCATTTATTACTAAATGAATCTAGTTCTAAGCATGTGCATGCAGCCAATTTATTCATTAGATCTATTGTAGTGGAACTGAATAAAAGGTTTTATTATCAATCTCCTTAATTTCCAGATAGGATTTAGTGGAAATCAATATTAGAGAATGTGTAATTGTTAAATCTTCTTAAATTAATAGACTCATTCATTA
The DNA here is from genome assembly GCA_013398125.1 of Aegotheles bennettii. Lineage (NCBI taxonomy): Eukaryota > Metazoa > Chordata > Aves > Caprimulgiformes > Aegothelidae > Aegotheles > Aegotheles bennettii. The sequence continues at coordinate 22,339 of VZRW01012166.1, forward strand.
AGCCCCCCAGAAATACTTAGCTGGTATTTCTTGTGACTTTCTCTAATTAATTAGCAAGTAGAAAACAATAGTGAGCAAAACAGATTTTGGCAATTATATGGTGAAATCTGAAGACCAATCTTGAGGAAGAATTAATTTGGATATGTATATACAGTATTTCACTCGTAAATTGATTATAGGAGATTGCACTGCATAACAAGACAAATGGTAATTGTATGCTGATGGTCGGCAAAAAATCCTGTACCCGGCAGGTCGTCTTAAGCAGTTCAAACTGGGACGCGTACCAATGTGTAGTCACTAATGAATAGCAGTCAGTTTTAAAAGCTTTGAAATTAAATATAGTGCAATCTATCTGTACAAAACTGCATGGCATGTATGCAGCATTTGTGAGATTTTCATTTGTGCTTAACTAGCAAAGCTTTCTGGGCCAGAAACAAAGAAACAAAACATTAAAAGGTGCTGGAAGAGAAGAACAAGTGATGAAAGGCTCTGTTGTCAGATTCTGTGTTGTCGGTATACAAATATGTGTTCTCCATCTTCATAGCTAGGAGTTGTAGGTTTTATTTTGTCCCAGAATTTAAGTCTTGTGAAAAAGGAGTGCAGATTCTGGTTTATTGTCAGCCACTATTGACTCTGCTGTGGGCTTCAGCTGTGGTCACCCTCTTCAGAGAACCTGTTGGTGACAGCTCAGTGGAATTTAGACTGAGTCTGAAACTTCCAACTTCACAGCACAAGTTGGTAGGAGAAAACATTGCTGCTACCAAACATATAAATTACACTACTTTTAGCTACCTAAAGAAAGGAAACAAGTGTACAGTGAACCCCCAAGAAAAGGCCTGCTGAAATGGCTTTCTGATCTCTGTCTCTGTCTCAAGTCAGGGACATTTCTTTCTTCTGCATTCCCAGCATAGTTTTATTCTTTGTAGTTTTAGTGTAAGTTATGCATACTGTGTCTAATGACTGAGCAACAGACCCTGCATATATATACTCATATGAGGAAAAAATATGCACTCTTGTCTGACAAAACATTTTATGTATATCCACTCTGGAATGGCTAGAGAGAAACTGGATCTGCTGCCAAACGTACTGGGCCTCTGTACTGCCCTTGCTGTGCTGCCTAGCTATACAACACCTTAGAAATATCTGTTGTTTTCCCTACAAACTAATAATGTGAAATGCCATTACAGCCCATGATCTGAGATGAAGCATGATGTAGAGGACAACAAAACACTTCCGGCATGAGGGCGGAATTTCATCACAGTTAGCAGAGATATTGCTGTCTGACTAGGAACAGTGAAGCAGAAATAACATGGCTACATGTCCTTGAACTGCCTTGGAAGAATATAACTTTAAGAGTTTTGAAACATTACGCTGACAAACATTACACTGACTCAGAAAGAAAAAAAACTCTGAGGAACTCTGCATCACACTTACAGCCTCCACCACTGAAAAGATTTGTATCCATGATACAGATCAGCTTCATAAGGTTAATTTTCCAATATTCCAACATTGGATATGTTGAACCTGCGGGGCTGAGGATGTTTCCTGAATGCCTGCTGGGACAAGACCCAGATATTAGAGACTCCTGCAGTCTGTTTCCCCTGGAAATAAAACCTGGTAGTATTGGTAGGGAGACAATTAACATAACTGGTGGTCAAGACTGCAGGATGTTCCTGGATTATATATGTGCTACATTTCAGATGTTGTCATTGACTCTCCAAATGCCAACACTGCTTGAAACACTATTGTTCAGAATGAGCCTACTAAAACCAGTGACAGAGAGAGGCTTGCAGTTTAGGTTTAGGTGATTATGCTTTGACAACATACATGAAATTCAGTCTTAGCTAATATTTATCTCCTAGACAGACCCATGTAGTTCTTTTTGAACCACATTTTTCCATTTTCAGCTTTTTCCATCTGAGCTCTGGTTTGATATTTAGTATCTATGCTTTCATCATGGTACTGCTTTTGTGTTTGTGCTAAATACTGATTGCTCATTTATTATTTGTTCATTTTTTTACTATTTCTAAGAATCCCTTCATTATAATGCACAGCAACTCTTTTCACACTATGGGATTGATTTATTTGCAATTGAGGCTGTTGGATGGAGCAAATATTAGTATTTGTGTTTTGGTGTACAGCCACCAGCCATGAATCTTGAAAGAACTTGTAATGGACACACACCGAGATATTTTCATTTCAACTGGCACAACTTTTGGGCAACCATGTCTCAGTACTTGCCACAGCTCAAACACAAAGCAAACAAAAATCCCCAAAGGAACATCAGAACATTAACATTCTGGGAAATAAACAGCAATGTGAGATAATAATAGGAAAATAGATTGACTGTTTCAGCTACGGGTACATTTGCTGACATTACACTGAATCATTTTGAACTGATTTTTTTAAATCAGGCTGATCTCATATTCTTGGTCCAGAATTCCTCTTAGGATACATAAAAGTGGACTGAGCACTTGCCCTTGCTTTTCAGAATGGTGACAACTTTTTTTTGTAACTCTCTAAAGCTTTGTTGTCTTACAGAAATGCCTGAGGTGGAATACACTTGGGATTCCCGTCTTCCTCACATTGCACCAGATTCTCACGTGATTTATGCAAGTGTGGATCTGGTCTAGTACTTCTGCCATGAATGATACTGAACTAGACTTTCAGCATCATAAATTTCTGTTCCTGATTCTTTTGATCAGTGACTGTCAGCATAACTCATCTGAATAGTGCCTACTTAGCAAAATCTCCACATAGCTCAAAGTACCAGAAAACACCATGTCTAATTCCCTTGTGTGTTTTCGTATTTCCTTTAATGCTGTCTGAGACCCCACCAATTTTGGAGCTATAATGAATCTTATGTCTGTCTCCTGCAGCTTATTATTTTATGGCATTAATGCTTTCTCATAAAGTGATGAGAAAAAAAAGAGAGAAAAAAAGATGTATTGATTGTTTAAATCATCAGAAGATAATATTTCCTCTCTTTTTTATTTTTTTGCTTTTCAGTCCTTAAATAATATATAAATTACTTATAAATTAGTATAACTGTCTCATCTATATTAATCAGCAACAGTAAAGCATATGCATTGCTTTAGAAATAAAAACACTTCTACAGTTTACACTACAAAAGTGTACACTTTTGCATTTTTGCATTTTTGAATAGTTATTATTGTCTCCAGATGCAATTACAAACTCATGCCTTTCTCTTAGCTTATTTTTCATTAAATTCCTTTGCAAATGATTCTATTAAGCTCATCTGTAATTTCGCTGGCATTTAGGTTCAAAAGAGTGCTAAACAAATCACACTGTCTAGTGTTTAAGCTTTACAGACTTAAAACAGGGATACAAACAATTTGAGCAATAAGTTTTCTATAGAAGACAATCTATGTGTGGCCCCAAGTGTGTTAGGGACTAATGCCAGAGCAGAAGATGGTCCTTGCTTCAAAGTATTTTTATGAAAGCCATTGCAGAAAAGCTAAAAAAAATTAGAAGTAGGTAGAAGTCAATAGTGGATATAAGTTGAAGCAGCAAAACCAGTGAATCTATACTCGTCCATGTGATAAACTTTACTCCAGTCTACCGGTGGTCTAACATCAGAAATACTCACAAATTGTCTAAATTTCAGGAGAAATCCTCCATTTAATGTAAGTATTAAATTAGTTAGGAATTCAAAGGAATAAATAAGATTAGTTTTAACTACAGTAATTGTTGATCCCTCTAACAAATTTTCAAGCTGGAAAGACTTCCCCTTAGATTAGCTATGCCATATGGATGGGTAGCCACCTTTTCTTTGGTCTACTGAAACCTCTGAAAAGCGGTTGCATTACAAGCCAATTTCTGCTCGTAATGCGGAAAGGAATAAGATCCACTAGACCATTCTGAGTGAATATTTGTCCTGTAAAATGACAGATCACTTTTTGAAAAAATATCTTGGAATTCATTGACTCTACTATTATACAATACATTTTTTAAAAAATCAAGTATTCAGTCATGTTATTGCCGTAATTTTTGTTTTTCATCACAAAGTATGTGTGCTGTAATCGCAGAACTGGGTAATTTTGATTAAGCTTTAGGGTTTAGTGTTTTTTTTTTTATTTTTTCACCGAAAGGCATGCATGGAGGAGAATTTTATTGCCCCTTTTTTTCAGATAGGAGATGCACGTCTTGGCCACCAAAAGAACAATTCTTCTAACACTGTAGAGCACTTTGCAATTTTTTTCTTTCTAATGAGTTTTTAATCTCTGTCATAAAAATACAGTTACTAAATCAGTTATTAACTGATGTGATCTTCCGGGTTTTTTAACCTTAAAAAAATCTAGTTTGCAATTTGAGAAATAAAAATAACAACACATGGATTATTTTACAACAGGATTACAGGAGAAAAGGAAAAGCTATGTCTTCCAACAAAACTACTAATTTTTGTTTCTTTTAAGTAAATGCAACCTAATTTTAAGATTAATTATATTTTTAATAGACAAGAAAATGATAACACTTTTAAATGTAACTTTTTTCCTTCAGCCCAAATAAATCATTCCATATGCTGGATCTGATTCGTTGCTTTCAGAACATGTAACCACCACATATTCTTTCAAGTGAGTACAGTCAACCTATATATAGAAAACTGCTTTCACTGTTCCAGAAGGTGCAATTACTATTTTTCATTATTTTAAAACAGTAATTATACAAGTGCAGAAAATAATTTTTCTCACTTCTTTTCACTTCTTTCTCACTTCTTACTTCTCGTAAGAAGGATTAGGTTTTTTATTTCTTTAAATATGAGGAAAAGCTATACTAAAACTGTAGTTTTAAATGCACTGTCACTTGTCATTTGAAGTGGCACAACCTTCTAATAAGTCTATTTAAAATGCTGCAAAACAGTAACTGTCATTTCCTACGTAACATGGCATTTAGAATGCCTCTAAAGAATGTGTTGTATATGCTTAAAAATGCATCCAAATTAAGCAGTAAATCCTGTTTGTAGTTTTGAGAAATTGCATGGGTCTAGGCTTCAGATGAAGCACAGGGAGCTGATGCTAGAAGGAAACAAAATTTTCTGTTGTGTCTATTTGTACAATTAATTCTGATTTAAGCTGAATAGACAGGATAAACAATCTAGACAAAAGACTTTACTAAATACCCTGGGAGCCAAAACTTTGGAGGAAATTTTGTGCCAGGAAATGCTGATGCACTGTGTCAGAAATAACTATTGTGTGTCTGCCCACTGAATCTGAAACTCCCATCAGTAGTCCACTTCTGTTAGTTGTAGAGTTAAACTTGACAAAAAGAGTGATCTCACTAAGCCGTAGCCTGGGATCATGTGGTTTGTGACTTTGGTTAAACCCGGCTCCAGGACAGATCAACTGATATCTCTGGCATGGCTATGTCCATCCATACCATTGCTGCTGGGACTCTTGCACCCTGACCCTGGGAGAACCTGGTCTGCCCTGAGCTACAGAGTTAGAAACTTCTGGATTCTGACCTTGAAGTAGTCTATATGGAGGTCTATCTGAAAAACAACAGAGCAACGAGGGAAGAGAAGGGACATAAAGATCTCCAGGTCTCTGAATACAGACATCTCACCAGCTCAACAGGGGGCTGTGGCTAGCAGAAGATGATTTGGAAATAGTCAAACTGAAATTACCATGTCTTTATTTCACTGTAGCATTTTCTTGGCAGATTTGTCCCAAAAGCTGGGATACTGAGGCAGTCCAGGAAACTGTGGAAAAACTGTCTTGCCCTATATCATGTTTTGTCAAACCCAAGCTATTTCTAACAAAGCATGCGGACTCAGTACTTTTTTCCCATGAAATTAATTTAATCAGAAAACAGCTAATCAGCCATAGTTGTTACGTGGATCAAAAAAGACACTTTATGGAATGGAAAAGTACAAAAATTGTGTGTTGTATTACCAAACACTGCAATTCATAACATTTAGGGTGACAACTTCAAAATTCTGCAGCTATGTGAACATATAATTCTTATCTAAATAGGTGGAAATTTTGATCCAAAATCTGGCCTTAAAAGTCCAGATACTTACGACTTGGTGAACCTGCTGTGAATGCATACATTTGTAAACAATAGGGAGAATTTGCCACTTAAATCTGCTTTAAAAATGCAAGAAGCCACTCAGGTTTACCAGTCAGAAATGAGGAAGAGTTATGTATCTCCCAGATCCAGATTCGTACAGAGAATTAGGAATCAAATCAGGGCACAGGAAGAGGTTTGACTTAGCAACAACAGCCCTAAATACTTTCCTGGAGCTGTCTATACCAGCCAAAAGAAGAGCTGGTAAATCACAGAATCACAGAATCACAGAATTCTAGGGTTGGAAGGGACCTCGAAGGATCATCTAGTCCACCCCCCCTGCCAGAGCAGGGTCACCTACAGTACATCAGACAGGAACGCATCCAGGCGGGTTTTGAATGTCTCCAGTGAAGGAGACTCCACAACCTCTCTGGACAGCCTGTTCCAGTGCTCCGTCACTCTCACAGTGAAAAAGTTCCTCCTGATATTCACATGGAACCTCCTATGCTCCAGTTTGCAACCATTGCCCCTTGTCCTATCATTGGACGTCACTGTAAAAAGCTTGGCTCCATCATCCTGACCTTCACCCTTTACATATTTGTAAACATGGATGAGGTCACCCCTCAGTCTCCTTTTCTCCAAGCTAAAGAGACCCAGCTTCCTCAGCCTTTCCTCATAAGGGAGATGTTCCACTCCCTTAATCATCTTTGTGGCTCTGTGCTGGACTCTC
>VZRW01012166.1:29220-73141 GCA_013398125.1 Aegotheles bennettii
TCCTGTCCACCAGGACCCCCAGGTCCCTTTCTCCTACACTGCTCTCCAGCAGGTCAGCCCCCAGTCTGTACTGGTGCATGGTGTTGTTCTTCCCCAGATGCAAAACTCTGCACTTGCCCTTGTTGAATTTCATTAAGTTTCTCCCCGCCCAACTCTCCAGCCTATCAAGGTCTCGCTGAATGGCAGCACAACCTTCTGGTGTGTCAGCCACTCCTCCCAGTTTAGTGTCATCAGCAAACTTGCTGAGGATACATTCTGTACCCTCATCCAGGTCGTTGATGAAGATATTGAACAACACCGGTCCCAGTACCGACCCCTGAGGGACTCCACTAGTTACTGACCTCCAAAGGTTCTTCTAGGAGTTCACTGACAGAGGATTGACTCAGTCTGTGCAAGATTTGGCTTCAATTCCTTCCTCTTCCATTCAAATTCCATCACCAGTTTCTTAGGTGACTTCTGAGACATGGTTTCAGTTTCTTCTGCATCTCCTGGTAAAACTGACAGAACAAGCAAGGCAGCCCAGCTCTCCAGCTGGGTGGTGTGAATAGTCATGGCCAAGATGGTACACCTGGATTACGGTTAGCATATAATAAAACATTGGCAGTCAGGAGGTCAGAAATAAATTAGAGAGAAGAAAAGCTTAGAAGGGAAAAAATCACTTGGTAAATATTCTGTTGATTATTCATGTTTTTATAGCCACAAATGTTCTTAGAAAACTGAACAGTGGCTGGCAACACCATAAGTGATAACTAAGTCTGATTAGGGCTCCAGTGTATGTCTGTGAGTCTTATGTGACCTAGAAAAAATTGTGAGTCACACAATTTAGCAATAAGATCTCATTATACCTGACCATTTTGATAAAGGCATGAGTGTGATAACAGTTTACATAAATGCTATGCTGCCTGTTAACTCTCCTTGACCACATTCAGCTGGATGTAGTGCTCCAATACAGCCATCATGAGAGTTAGCTGAATGTCTGAGATGGTATCAGCCTCACTGGAGCAAAACCAATTTTCTTCCCCATTGCTTTCATTCAGCATCATGGCTGATGGTTATGGGAGGTGTCCACCCTTTGGGCTGTTCTCTGGCTTTCTATAGGGCTACGAGTTTGTTTTCCAAAAGCATTATAACCCTATTCTAGACAACATGAATACCCACCTATTTCGTGAACCACAAGCATGACTTATTTCCTTAGAGGAACAAAAGTGAGGTTTTTTAGCAACCCTGAATGAGTTCTAGCACCATTTCCTTGGAAATAATCTTGTGATTGAGAAGAACAAAACTATATTGAAGACATGTTCATTTTCTGTATCTGTCCCTGGAGTCCATTGCCTAAGGAAGTACAATGAACAGTAATCTGCTTCTAAGAGCTTGTAAAATACGCATGTTTAATGTAATATTAATAGGATAGTTACTGTCTCCTAAAAAGTTAACAATTAAAATATGCATATAGGGTAGTGAATGAAAGAACGGTGTAAAAGCTATGCAGTTCACGATTGTTAAATTTTCATGACAAAGAATGTAATTAAGATTTAGGATAAAGTGAAATTCTTACAATAAAGAGAGAGCTAGATTTACCACTAAAACTAAAATTTAAGATCCTAAACCACAATATAATAATGCATCTATGTACATTCAGAAAAAACTCCTTGTGTGGAATTTTGGTTAAATTCTTTATTTACATATGCATTTTCAAAAAGCCACTAACAGTTTATTGACATTGTTACTATAAGGAAAGTAGAGACCCATTTCCAGTGGATCTAAAAATTAAAAACTTTGGGAATGTTTAAAATCTGCCTACATGATAGAATTCCCTAGTGGGAATCCAGGAAGAAAAAAAAAAAAGCATTTGTTTTTTCCCTAATATTCCCAACTAAGATGAGAGGCATGTGCAAGCTGGAAAACATACTGAACTTGATAGCTATATGGAGTGCAGATTTTTTAAGTGACAGCATTTTTAGACTGGAAAAGTGCACGACAGATTGATGGAAAGAAATGTAACAGTTTTGAGCTTAAACATATACTTCTTGTTTGTCTTTCTTTTCAAGAGACTGGTGGCTGTGTGGCCACAAAATGTAATTAAGCTCTCTACAGAAGAAGAAAAGCTCAGTAGGGAGGGATCCAGAAACACCTATCCTTGATGTTTTCACTAGTACCTTGGAAGACAGAATGCAAAGAATTCTTATGAAATCTGTCCTTGACCCTGATCTGGGACAAATGTGAGAAGCCTGCAGAACAAGAAATCAGAACATCCCAACAACCAGAAAAATGACATAGGGAAAAAAGAAATTTAATTAAATTCGGAGAAAACTAGGTCCAAATTTTACTTTTAGGAAAACTTAATGACAATATCAGGAATGAGAACAATAAAGTAAGTAAATGATGTTCAGGAAGAAGATCTAAGAATCCTTGCAAATCTAGACTCTCCCCGCACAGACTGACCATGGGTTAACAGAACCACGTTGCTATCCAGACAGCAAAGAAATGGGGTAGGACTCAAAGCACATTAGTCAACACACAATGTAAGCCTGCTGTAAGCCTGTAAGTGTCAAATAGCTACTTATGTACTTATAATAGCTACTCATGTAGCTTAAGCAATATGAAAAATTTCTAGTGCCAAGATCAGTGAAGAGCTGGCTGGCTGAGAAGGGAAAAATGGGTAATATTCCTCACTGTTGATTTTTAAGAACTTCCATCAGGAGTGTTGTAGGCATAGCTGGTTCTGTCCTGAAATAGAAGGATGGAATCTCTTGGGGTAACTTCCAGTTCCACTTTCACAAATATCTGAAACTGTTAGGAATAATGACTATCACACAGACTTAGCTTAAAAATCAAGCTAAAAATAATCCATCCTAGGTTCTTTGAAGTCTGTGGTGTTTGAGACTTGCATTTTGATATTTCCCTGCTCAGTCTAAAATTCTCAAGTTGATTACATATCCAATTAAAATGTAGGACTACCAGGGAAAATGTTATGATGAGTTCCTAAGTATTGGTCAGCCTGCACTAGATGGAAAAATGGAGTGCACACTGTAGCTTTAGGAACAGGATGCCTTTCACATTCGTCCAATTGACTCACTTATAACAATAAACTAATTTTCCAAGGAAAGCTCTACTCAGAAGGAATGTCTAAAAGAATAAAAAAAAGGGAAAAATTAATTCAAGTGTCTATCCCTTGAAATTGTTTCTAAATACATACAAAAGTAACCATATTCCTTATGCACACAGAGAATGACTCCTCCCTAATGACTTTAGTTTCATATTAGAGAAATTCCCCTCACTTTACTTTCTCTAATGCAGATGGTTAAAGTGATGGGAGGATTATTTCCCCTCCATATGCAAAGTTAATGGAGAAGAGGCACTTTCCTTGAAACTACAACTTAGATGTTTGGAATAATAAATAAAAAAAAAAGTAATCTACTCTAGTATTTCATGTTTCTGGTTTATGCAGTTCCCTGAATCAACAGATCCTGCAAAAAAAAAGGGGTTAATATGCATATGTACACTGATCCTCCTTTTAACATGAAATGAGTAGATCAACCTGCAGGGAACGAGTCCTGTACATACGGATAAATTAACTCTGAACAGGCTTGAATCAACATGCCATCACAGTTTAGACATCTACAAAATCTTTCAGTGAGATGTGGTATGTATGTACTAATAAAACCAATGTTATTTTCATTTTAGACAAAAAAATACTGATGCACTTCTGAACATATAATGTTACTTTTTAATTATTTTTTAAAGACTAATTTAGATAATAGTCTCTATTTTTACAGTGTTGGCTTCATGGGGAAAGAAGTTAATGAGTTCGATAAGAAAAATTATTTTTGAAATCTACAAGAGTACTCTATCCATCTACTGAATAACTGTCTTAATTAGTTGATTCATTTTATTCAAGTGATTTTCCAAATCCTTACCAACTAAAAGAGTCCTCGACATTTCACTGCCATTTAGAAATATTATTTTGCATCGACCATTCTGATATGGTGAAATTTTATTCCAAATTTATGAAGAATGAACACTGAAGGAAGTGATGAATTTAGCAGAGTAGGTCATTTGTCCAAGATGACAAAGAGAGTCTCTAGAAGAATATAATACAGTAATATACATGGTACCAAATTAGAACCCAAAAAGTTTACAGATGGACATGAACAAAAACATTTTTGACAATGTGAATGGACAGTAGGCTAACAAATGCAATTAAATTCTGACCTATGCAGCAATTAATGCAAATTTGGATAAATAATTTATTATATGGTGTGAGCGTTTTCATTATGCAAGAAGGGGCAATCAATGAAGTTCAAAGGAGAAGCGGATTAAAATTGTTCAAAAGTATTATTTAACATGTTTAGTATCTAATCAGAGCAACTCACTGCTGCAAGAAGTAGATGGAGAAATGAGCATGATTTTAAAACTATTTATGTGGATAATGAAAACAGTTATGTAGTTATGTTTGCCCAGCTTAGTATGTATGTGTATTGGAATGCAGAGTCAAATAAACTCCTTATTGACCGAAGTTGGGGAAATGTCATATCTATACCCCAAGGTATAGTCTGTTTACAATTGTCTGAAACTTGGACGAGCTTTTGAAACATGCTGGCTAGTGGATGTCACAGTCTGAAACATCAAAGAATGAGATAGACCTCTGAACTGACACAGCTCTTACTTCCACTTGGTGGCAGTGCTCCCACCTTGTAATTTACACCTAACTTTTGCTGTTAACAAAGTCACCTTTTACATCCTTCTCTATCCCCATATCACAGTGACTTTTTAAAAAATAAGATTACAGATGTCACAGAAATCACAGTACAATGCCATCTCTTGCTATATTTACTACACGTATAATGGCATTTTTATTTTGTTTTCTATTATTGCATATGTATGATAAATAGGATCGCTACGGGAGTATTTAAACTGCAAACAGTATTTTACTTTAAGTCCTCATACATTCAAAATTTAATGTGGTTTGGCTTTGTTGCTTGATTCCCAATAACAAATTTCAGACTGGCATTTTGGATTGATGACTGTTGATAACATGGAAGAAGTTGACAAGCACTATTTATATATTCTCTTCATAATTTCAGGCTTTTTATATGTATTTGTCATATTTGTCAATACTATCAGTTGTCTTGTGTTTTAAATACTGAGAAAGTCCTGGGAATTAAACAGTACCATCACTAATGAATGTAAAAAGTGCATTTGCTGTTGCATAATTGTCACTGTTGTCTATGACAAGGGAGACCGATTTAAATGTTGGTTTGCTGTGAATGTCCATCTACCTTATAGGTAGTGTCTTGGTTTAGAACTGCCAGGGCAAGCCACAACTCAGAGAGAGTTTGCTTCTGCTACTCCCCTCCACCCCCCTCGGGAAATGGAAGGGGAATAAGGAATAAGTCTTCACGGTTGGAAATTAAAACTATAACAGATTTAATGGATCAGGGAAGGGGAGTAACAGGTGGGGAAAAAGGGAAGAATATATATACAAATAGATATGACCCGACTCAGACGACTGCCGATACAAGCTCCTGAAAAGTCCTCCACTGCAAAAGCTGATGGGGAAAAAGAGTCCAAAGCCCCCCCCAGCACCCGATGCAGTCGGATCCTGCAGAGCATGTGGCGAGCTGGTAACAAAAGGCAGGGCCTCTCCTCCGGGCCGGCTCCAAGTGGTGATCAGGAACGAGCAGAGAGGAAAGAGAGAGGGAGGAACTTCCTGTCCTCCTGGCTTTATAGAGCTTGGCAGGAAATGGGAGGGAATACGGACACCCCAGACCCCTTTTCACAAAGGGTCCTAAACTCCACCCCTCCCTCTTTGGGTCCTTGCAGCCAAGCCGTAAGATTTTGCCTGTCCCCTCAAACTATAACAGGTAGCAAGAAAAAACCCTTCAAGTTGTATCTAAAAAAAGAGGGAAAATGGATCCTGAGTCAACAGTTCGAACTGAAAGCCCATGAGATACAAGAAATAATTAGAAGTCATGTCTCCCACGCTAGTGAGTCAATGTAATTAGTTGCAGGAGGCTTCAAGCTACAGTTTCTGTACACTCCCACCTTCAGGTCCACTGTCTGATGCAGTGCCACTCATCCCATCATATTCCATGCTTCTTCTATGATGTAGGCCAATTTCTGATTAGTTTTCAACTAAAGAGGTTTAATGAGTGACCCACTTTATGGTATTCCTCTGTAAGAATTCCTTTGTGGATATCTTTCTCAATACCTCCCAGATGGTTTAGTATCAGAACATGGCAGAAGTCAATGAGAGCAGATGTGACCTAGAAAACTACCAAATCAAGTAAGTGGTGAAATACATTTGTTCATGTTGTTTATTTCTTCTCCTGTTGACTTAGAAAACTAAAACAAAATAACAGTAGTTACAAAGATTGTTTTATGGTTAATGAAGTTGGTAAATACTGTCTGGAACAAGAAAATGCTGGTTAGGAAAGAACATAAATTTCAGAACCCTTCAGCATCTTCTCCTTTAACGTTCAGAGACAATATCTGCACCCTTAGGAGATGCAGACAATGAAATTCTCAGGATTAATATGAATGTCTTTGCCACCATGGGTGTTTTATATCATCTGATATGCAAAACTCATTTCCATACTTTGATTTTTTTTCTGGTGCTTAGCCTCTGCCTTGCTCATGAGTACACTGAAGACTTTAAATTGGCCCAAGTGGGAGCAACTAGGTCTCTTATGACAAACATTTAAATTTTGTATTTTACTGCTAGAACAATACTACATGTGTCATTAGAACTTGGACAGGTGCATGTCCTACAGGCAAAGTGGGTTACCCACCTAACATCAGTGCGCTAAGAGCTGGCCACTGCTAACTGTTTGGCAAGATTTATAGCTAACTTCATTGTGTGGTAGAAGGAGTGACTTGTCCCCCAGAAGTGCAGAGAAAAGGGTCCATTAGTCTTGTCTCTGAATTTTTAGACAGCTACATTTTAAGAAATCCCACTGTTAGTTTTCATGGCCATTAACATTCAATACAAATTTTCCTTTTTGATGGCATGGACATTTTGTAGCAAATATATAAAGTTGTTTCTGACCTGCATATTATGAGTTGTTATTAAAAAAACCTGTCATTCCTCAAAATATTTTTTAAATTCAGTGACTGAAATTACTAGTTTTAAAGATTAAGACTGAATTGTCTTTGTTTAGTGTGATTTTTCAAAAAATTCAATAAAACATCTAGTGGCTCTGCTATGCTTTAACAGCAAATACAATGAAGAAATCTTTATCACAGTGAAGATCTGCATTGTATCAGTGAGAGTTTTTATATCATGATTAGATTGCTAGGAATATTAGCTGTTGGAGAAACAAAATCCTGGCTTCAACAATTTGGTGGTAAATGTATCTTAACTGCAAGTGGCAAACTGAAACACTTTCTCAGAAAAATAAACACCTTGAGGCACTGCATGACTCACAGGAACACACTCAGGGTTTAGAACTTTTCACCTGTATAGCGGTGTTACAATGCCAAAAGAGCAGCTGAAAGCTGTTTGGCGAAAATTGTTTTGGACGTCTTGATAGAGCTTTTACAATGGTTTGAAGTAATTTAAAATTGCTATGTTGTTGTGATGACAACATTAGGGAAGAAAAGGATGCGATCTTGGCAGGTCCTCAACTTGGAGAATAAAAGCCATTGCAGTACCCATTCTTTTTGAACTGATTCTGAACAGAAGCCTTCATTGATCGTTTTGACTCATGTTGTCTTTACATTCTCTTCCCCAAGGAAGTGTGCATCTGGCTTTATAGCACTTGAAAAGCTTTATTTTTATCACACTAGTATAAATATTGTCCTGTCCAACTTGTCAATGTGTTTTACTGTGATATTTGTGAGCACTTCAGGGAAGTAAGCATTTTTACACCTTTTGTGAAAACCTGTCTTACAAGTTCCTACCCATTTCCAATCATTCTGGGTATTCTGCCATAAGAAATAGATACTTGCAGAATACTTTAATCATCAATTCAATATATAAGCATTTGTGGACTTTTTTTAAAAATGTTACTAGTAGGAATAGAAAACGAAAGACAGGTATCTTATTTTCTCCCTATTTCTACCTGAATTATCCCTAAACTCAAGATATCCAAGCTGAAATAAATTGTCCTACACAGAAGAGGCAGTGTGTCATCACTGCAACCAATAAAGCACAGATTCTGGGAAAAGAATGATAATCAAAGCTCTGGTTGAATTTTGGGGATCAGAGGTAAAACAGAAAGTCTCAGATGACATGCTCCTAGGTGCATGACATACTGAAAACTCCTTTAAGATCTGGAAAAAATCAGTTTCCACTTTTAGTTCTTTGCTTAATGCTAAGCTAGGTTGTGCAGTTTGTATTTAAGTGGTAGGGGCATTTTTTTTCAATGAGCTAAGTCTTCTGAGAGGTGTCCATTGTATTCACATCACTTTTATGCTATCAGGAACACCTTATGCTATCCGCACTCTTGCACTGCAGGGTCCCTGAGGTGGTAACATGTGAATACCCAGTTATGCTTATAACACCATCCAAGCCACTAATAAGCGGAGCTGAGAATGTAGCTTTATTTCCATTTTATGTCACCAGTAACAGAATTAACTGAGGCAGAAAGATTTTTATTTTTTTTTCAAGAAAGAAAACTACTCTGTAGTTTCAGTTGGTGGCAATCTTAGAACAAATTATTTGCATACCACAGAGAAGTCTCCAGATTTGCTCAGCAAAGAAGACATAGGTGAAGCAGCTTGTTTCAGAAGAGATATCTCAGTGTGAGATAGGTTGGCAGATAATTCTGCTATAATATAAATATGTATGAATGTGTGACCTTGAGGCACCACCTGGTTATTGTGTCAAGACCTGTAAAATCATATACAGTGATGAACGCTTTGCAGGGTTCACAGAATTTCTACTCCAAATACTACCACTCAGTAACACTGATAAGCAACCTGCAACAAATTCAGCATCTGTATGGAAGAACTTAAAAGTAACAACTACAGTGTGCTGAAAAAAAAGAGCAGAAGGAATCAAAGGAGGGTACCACATTGCCAATCTTAGAAACTTACCATGGTCAGACTAAAGAGAAAAAGAAATCCCTTTATGTATCCTCATAATTTGACTCAGAAAAAAGCCCTCAGTTGATCTTATATCCACAGCTTGGCTTAATTCTGGAAATCACAATGGGACACTTACATTGCACTTACTGAATGAATGTAATGCATTAGCAGTATCAGCACACACTCTCTAGCTGTGACCAACCTCCAGAGCTTCAGAGAAAGAGAAAAATACAGAAACTGAACTAGGCACTAAAGGCAGAGAGGAGTAAATCCTCCCTAGTCACTGAGGAAGACCAGCTTTAACCTTGTAGCAGGGGATATAATAAAAGCATAGGACAGACAAAAAAGTTGTCTTTCAATCCTCCTTGTCTGTATGTCCTGGTTCCTGCTGAGATAGAGCTAATTTTCTTCTTAGTAGCTAGAATAGCATTGTGTTTTGGATTTAGTATAGGATTTGGTGAGAAGAATGTTGATAACATACTGATGTTTTTAGTTGTTGCTAAGAAACCAAGGATTTTTCAACTTCCCATGCTTTGCTAGTGTACAGGTGCAGAACAGGCTGGGAGGGAGCATAGCTAGAGCAATGGATCCAAAATGGCCAATGGGATATTTCATATCTTGCAACCTTATGCACAGTATAGTGATGAGAGTTGTCCAGGAAGTCTCACTCTCTTTCTTCCAGGATTGTGGTTTCAGGGTTTCTCTCCTGTGTGATTGTTAACCAGGGACAGGCATTGCTTCACGAGTGGTGAGCAGTTGCACTGTGCATAATTTGTTCGTATATTCTATTATTATTATTGTTACTATTATTATCAATACCACTATTATTACTATTATTACTACTACTACTATTATTACTATTATTATTACTACTATTACTATTTCATTTTTTTAATTGTTTTTATCTCAAACCATAAATCTCTTTACCTTTCTGAGTCTCTTCCCTATTTCCCGGTGGAGTGGGGGAGAGTGAGCAACCAGCTGTGTAGTATTTAGCTGCCTGCCCGGTCAAACCATAACACTGTGTTAACCCTACTGAAATCCAAGAATTCAATGTGGCTATCACTAACTAGCCACACACAGCACCACATGTGACAGAGCTCTTCCCAGAAGGCAGCCGGTCAAGGGAGGTGATTGTCCTACTTTGCACTGGTGCAGCCTCACCTTGAGCACTGTGCAGTTTTGGGCATCACAGTATAAAAAATACATCAAGCTACTAGAGAGCATCCAAAGGAGGGCCACAAGGATGGTGAAGGGTCTGGAGGAGAAGTTTTATGAGGAGCAGCTAAGGTCACTTGGATTGTTCAGCTTGGAGAAAAGTGGGCTGAGGGGTGACCTCATTGTGGTCTATGACTTCCTCACAAGGGGAAGAAAAGAGGCAGGTACCGCTCTCTTCACTCCTGTGACCAATGACAGGACTCGGGGTAACAGTAGGAAGCTGAATCAGGGGAGGTTTAGGTTGGATATCAGGAAAAGTTTTTTCACCCTGAGGGTGGTTGAGCCCTGAAACAGGCTCCCCAGGACAATGGTCACAGCATCAAGTCTGCCTGACTTCAAGAAGTGTTTGGATGATGCTCTCAGGCACATGGTGGGACTCTTGGGGTGCCCTACACAGGGACAGGAGTTGGACTCAATGCTCCTGATAGGTCCCTTCCCACATGAACATTCTACAATTCTATGATTCTATCTGTACATCACTAATGTTATGATCACATGTATAATGCAGTGCTTTGTGGAGATAACAGCTCGAGCCACAGGTGCCATAGAGCTGTGTTAGAGCAGTGATGGTAGGCAGGCCTCATTACACTTGGAAGAGCACCATGTTGACCCCTTACAATGCTTCCACCTCTACAAATCCTTGGACATGGCAACACCCAGGGGTCTGTTAGTCTCATGGGGAGTTACAACAAGGATTCAGTGACACAGCAACATAAATCAAGTCCTCTTGCCAGGCACAGTGCTTAACTGGAAATTTGTGGATGTCTCTTTTATAGCCAGTGAGACTTAAGTATGGGATTAAAGGTTTTTCCTGAAGTGAAATGGATATAATGATGCACTGATTTTTTAACCAAAGGGTTAAGAAGAGAAATAATTAGCACATAAATGAAATGACAGGGAGTATAAATGTGTATAATATTTGAAAAAGGTGTTTTACTGCATTGCTAATACCCATTTTTTTCCCAATTAGTATTTTTTTTCTGACATGATCAATCTTCTAAATGACTGTAATCTCTTGCTACTGGTTATTTTCACTCCCCTCACTTCTGATTGAATCTCACAGGCATGGATCTATACTAAATTTCAGTGCAGTTTTTTCTTATGCACTTGCTTCAGCGTTAGGTTTGGTTCCCAGCACTACATTCTCAGCTGAGCCACATAGCCCAACTGCTCTTATAGTGAACATCAGGCTTCAGTCTTCTTCTGCCCGCCAGGCTAATTAAACCAACCCAGCTGGACTTAGCACCTGTTATCCATTTTCCTCCAGGAACTGAGCACTGGCCTGATTAGCCTTGCTTGAAAAGCCAGCATTGTCACTAGACCAGCCATCTTAACTGCCATTAGAAAGATTGCCTCAAGGGAAATGGTTTAACACAACAAATACCCCTAACCACAAATCTAGACATGTGTTTCCCTACATTAGCTCAACATTTTATTTTATCTGCTTTAGTTTATTTCCACTTCAGGCTGGAGAATTAGGGCTGCTTGCTACTATCCCAATATGTGTGCTGGTTGTGTATCAGACTGAACTGACACCATGCTTGCACGTTCCTTTTTCCTTCCTGAGGCTAGCATGCTTAATACTAAACAGTGCATCATAAAAACACATACAACAATTCTAGCCTTACATGGATGAATTCCAGCTGGTTATTTTCATTGGTCTTCTTATGGTTTTAGTATCAAGTCTAGGTTTGCTCCCAAATGAAGCTAAAACAGCCAGTTGCTTTTCTGCAATAAATTGCTGACAAAGAAGGAAAGGAGAGAAATCAGTAAAAACACTGCAGCCAAAGCTCTCTCTATGTTTTATATATATGTAAAAATAACATACATATATATGTGCTACATATATGTTAGCTACAACTATGCACCGGCAGCGTAGTGTCCTCCAAGATTAACCTGGAACTATTAATTTGGAATGGGGAATTATTTTTTAGAGAGAAAAACACCATTACTGAATGACAGCTAATTGCTTTCTGAAGCACCTAGATGTTCATTAAAAATCCCCACTCCAAATGTCTGTTAAACAAAACTCTGGTTAGTCAACGAAACTTAAAATGACCTCATTTCTAAATCATCACACTACAATTTAATTCAAATGTACATTAAAGCCCTGATCCAGCAAAACATTTAAGCATATGTTGAAGTCAATGGGATTACTTGTACATTAAATCTTAAGCATGTGTTTAAATACTCTGGCGCACTATATTCCCCTATATTGTTTTCTCTCCTGTTGGCCAAAACTTGCCTTTATCTCTCTACCTTTCATTTCCAATCTCTTCCTATTTCCTGACTGGAGATTAGTAGCAATCAATTAACTCTGTCTGAACTTTTCTCTAGGGTAGGTATATTTCATCATATCAAAACCTCCAATTTCTTTGCTGGCCTTGCTGCTGTGTGTCTGACATCAGTGTTCACTGAGCTAGTGATCAGCATTGTTAGCTGACTTTTCATACTGTTTGTATGTATTGTAAGTGCCTTTCCTCTCTGTCCTTGTGCTGCTGCATGTTGCTGCAGCAGCTCAACTCGGTACTCCTTTGGCCACTGCCCTCTCTTTTTGAGGGTAGCTGTTGAGGGCTTTCAGCACTGCTTTTGAGCTGCCAGTTGTTGTTCTGCTGTCTTTTCTGTTCCTTGCTGGTACAATTCTTTTTAATGAAGAATAAAATCTTTTAAATATTTAAGGGTCAGACCCCATGTAAGGGGTGAGGCTACTGCTGTGTTAACCTCCATCGTCAGGTATTTTAGCTTATGACCAAACTGCATGAAGATTTTTATAAACTTAAATGACTGACTTAGGAATCTCTGGATTGCTGCCATTCTATAAATGCCCTACTGCTTCATATGTTCGTTTGCTCATCGTGTTTTTGAATATTTCAATCTCGTTTCCATTTTTTCATAAGACACACAGACTTTCTGTTACAAGATATCACAATCAGGCAAAAGAGCGAAGCATGAAAATGAAACTTCTAGAAATCCTGGGAAATTTTGTTCAACATCCTGGGATTTGTATCTGTGTATATATAGAAAAAATGGTATCAGTGTGTGCCTTGAAAATAAAATTCTCCTAAGTCAGTAAACCACCTTAGTAAATAAGCGAAATTTACATCATGAAGCCAAAAAAGATAAAGTCTAATAAGACACATTAAGCCTGCCAATGAAAAGCCAACCTCTATAACTTACATGAAAAAATGTCCAGTGACTCAAACTGAGGAAAAAGTCTTCCCTAGTTACTTTTGGGAGACAACCATGTCAACTTAATACATGTTACTGAGGTGATGAAGCAGGACAGGGGCAGAACAGTGTGGAGAGTCATGAGGTTACCACCTTGGTGGCTTGGTACCTTCTGTAAGTAATTTGAGCTATTTGACACAAGAGTTGTCTGCCAGAGGAAACATCAAGTACAGAACACAAAGAACAATTACTCTGTTCAAATTGAACTCTGGAGTTCATGACCCACATACTATTTTTGAAAAAGTAGTTATGTTAAATGAAAGATCTGCATTTCATGTTGTTTCAAGGACAGACAGGCAAGAGAGAGAATATCACAACTATATTGATGTTGCCTTCAGTTTATATTCCCTTCAGTACAGGACATCAGCCTGGGAAAGTCCAGCATCAATCCTGCCATGAATTTCTCCTCTAGTATAAAACCGTTTGTTGTAAAGGGAATAAAGAAGCAAGTCTGAGTGTAGCATTTGTCACAGCTAACTTTAAGAGCTACAGCACAGGTTTCTACATCTGAGCTGATTATGTAGGCTTCCATCAACAGTCAACAGAATTTTTGGTAATATAGTCAGTGGAGTTTAGGGTATGATTCATGTGACAAAACGTAGGTGTCTGCTTTAGGCTGAGATAAATTGTATCCTGTTGGGTGAAAATTCTGGGAAGTTTGAGAATGAGTGGCTCAGGTGCAAATATCTACGTTGCAAACACATCCAGTCAGATGTTAGCCATTTCCATTGACACTGAGAGAATCTGGGACCTTTCAAAAGAAAATACTGTTTAACTGTGTAATATGTTGTCAAATCCTAGTAGGGAAAAACACAAAGAAAGGGACAGAGAAGAAAACACAGTGTTTCACCAGTGATTCAAAGATGACAAAGTTCTATCAGAGACTGTAGGCATAAGTGAGGATGTAGAGGATGATTCCTTGGCCAAGGACAGAGCCAGCTCAAAGAAAAAAAAAAGGCGGGGGGGGATAGGGAAAAGACAAAGTTGCAAAAAAACAGTACATAGAGATTTCTTCTAATCCTATCCGACAGACAGCATCATCATCAATAACTGAGGGACTAAGGGAAAAGGTGGAGCAAAGCAGTGCTTGATGGAAGAGACAATAGCCTTGGAATCAGAGAATCACAGAATGGTAGGAGTTGAAAGGGACCTCTGGAGATCATCTAGTCCAACCTTCCTGCAAAAGCAGGTTCACCTAGAGCAGAATGCATGAACAGAAGAATTCCCTGTTAAGGAAGAAGGATTACAAAAGGAAGAGTAGCCATAGCCAGAAAGGCTGCTGGCATGAATACCATAGGAAGTGGATGCTTTAGGGATAAGAGACAGTTTACAAATGTCCTCTATCATCTTACTCTGCACCTCCATGTTTACTTATAGTCTTGGCTTCACCATGAAAGATGGTACCTTTTCTTTCACACACTGCAAATGGAATCTGTGGCAAATTTGTTGTGTCCTTCAGTATCTCCTGTTCCTTTACTAAATAAAATATTACAGGAGATACATGGAATATTGTCCATGTTCAAAGCAAACACTGATTTTCAGTTTGATTAACTTGGGGGTGCTGTCCCATGCAGACAAGAAGTTGTCTCAACATACCCATTTACATAGGATAAAAGATTACTACTAGACAGACTTTTTAGTTTGAAGGAATAGAATTAGCAGTGACCTGCTCCTCTGAGTGACACTTCTAGTTTTCTACCACTACAAAATGAAATTACATTTAAACTTCAGAGAGCTAGGAAGGAGAAAGGTGTGGTACAACGGCATCTTTATGTAAAAGTAAGATTCACAACTCAAGTTTGATTAGCCTCAAAGACTTGTCTAGTTGTATCTGGCAGAAAGATAAGTTTTGGAAGTTGTGGATCAAAGGGGTGCAACAACCATCAGGTTTTTGCTTTAATTGCAAGGTGCTTCAGCTGGGGAAACAGAATGGAAGAGAAGGAGCCAATTCAGATCTATCTAGTCTCTCCATCTCTCCCCTTGGTAATTTCCTTGCATTAGAGTGAACCCTGAGTAACAGACTACACCAGCTGTCTGTCTGCAACACGTTGTCATTATGGTTGTAAGCAGTGGGGAGGAACCACAAGAGACATGACCTTCCAATATTTTAATTAAATTAATATCCTACTCCACAGAAGGAACATATAAAGTGGACTGTAGAGATTTCCATGACACTTTGTCTCCTGCAGTATCAGGAGCAGAAGGCCAGGTCTTAAGCAGTAGTTGACCAGTTGTGAGGAAAAGTTGAGATAAATAAGCAGGGAGAATAGCGGCTTACAGTATTGACCTCTGCAGTTGTATTTTTTAATAATAAAATGATTGCAGATAATACCTCTAATTGTATTTTCAAATTACTTGAATGATTGAGAAAAGCTTCAGAAACACTTTCTTATTTTACTGGCCTCAGTCACCAGATAAGGTATTTTTTTTGTGTTAAAGAAGGGCTCTTTGTGATTTCCTGTAGCTTTTCCCTTCCTGTTTTCAAAGTTCCTTTCAAAAGACATGTGTGAGAAGTGAGACATCTCTGAGTATAATTTGTCTGACATTTCTGCTTAATATGTGCATAGCAGGACAAAACTGGCAACCCAAGAGGAAATGCCTGATGACCCCAAGGAGAATGAAGTTGGCTTTGCCAGTAGTGTGAAAGTTAAGTTATGGCAGTATAATATGAAACACCTATGGGTCCAGCAGCACGAAAGTGACCACAGCAGTGCCTCCTACAGCCCTGGAATTGTGCCTCTACTATGCCATGATTTCATCAAATTTAGCTAAGCGTACCTGGAAATACTGGACACTGTACAGGATTTTGAAACATGAAAGCAAAAAGATACAGCTGCCATGATTTCAAAAAGTGCCTAATGACCTGAAACTTTTTCGCACATAGTAAAGTAGCAAGTATGTATAATTCTACTTTGGATTTTTTCACCCATACAAGACAAAAAAAATCTCAAATTTGTATTTAGCGTGATGAACACCATTAAATTTTGCCTCAAGTGGTGGTTTTATGGCAGGATTCAGACTAGTACTTTTGCCCTTTCCTCCTGAGCTCAACATGACCATATAAAAGAATAACTATCTGGGGGCAAATGTGTCCTTTCAAGGAGCAAAAAGAACGGTCATTCATTCCTAGTCTATAAATCAACCTTCACGGGAAAACAATATCTATCTTTTCAGTATAATATCTGGCAGTTCACAACACCCAGAAAGAACGACTCATGATATTGAACAATTTGAAACACATTTTTTCTGTTTTTGTCATGTCTGATTCTGATGCAGAAAGAGCTGTTTGCTATGAGATGAAGCTATATCCATGCTAGAACAAGAAGTGGTAAGTACATCCAACTCTATGATGCTGGTTTCACATTAGAGAAGAAAAGCTGTATGTAGTTTAAGGTTAAACTACTTCACTCCGAAAGTAGGATTTTGACCAGAATTTTCCAATTGCCATGTTGGGTTGGTTTGTTTTTCTTTTTGTTTTTCTTTTTTTTTTTTTCAGTATTTAGTTTGATATAGCCGAACTTCAGAAAGCAGAATTTTTCTGGCATTTAGGAGAAGTGCTCTAAATAATATTAACAGAAATTATTTGTCACTCTTTGAAATCATGGCAGCTATATCTTTTTGCTTTCATATGTTTCAAAATCCTATCCAGTGTCCAGTATTTCCAGGTATGCTTAGCTAAATTTGGTAAAATCAGGAATTATCCTAACCAGCTAGGAAGGTGAATGGACTTACATCAGAAAAAATTATCCTAAAGAAGTTAATTTAATGAATACATATAAAACCATGCTACTTTCATTTTGAAAATGAAAATAAAAATAATGCTTTCTAATTAATCCATAATAGAAAATCTTTTCACATTCTACATAATTATTTAGAGATGTTACTATTTCTAAGTCAGGATACATCACAGAACAGCTATGGTCATAGCTAGTGGGTTTAGTTAATGAACGTGAGGGCTGTGTCTGTATTAGGGAAGTAAATGGGACTAAGATGTCATCAGAGGCCAACTGATATGGAACTGTTTCTTTAACATCAAGTCCACTTCCAAAACAGCACGGCGTCATGTAAACTATTTACTGGGAATAGACCCTAGTCTATGCTAGCTCCTGAACCATACCCAGGGATTGTTTGAGTTACTGTAATTTGTATCAGATCCGAAAGTGTCCTGGAGAATGTTCTTACAGTCGAGTCGCACAAACAACCATAGCACCCAAGAAAGTTCCTGGCACCGCTTAACTTTCTAACATAGATGTCTACAAAGGCTCAGTAATGTAAGATAGTTGCCTTTGTTCTTATAGTAATTATTACAGACCATAAGCTTCTCCTTTGTTAGAGTATGAGGGAAGCCTACTTATGGCACTGACAGTCGCTAGAAGTATTTGAAGTTCTGTGGCCAGGATGGCTTTTCTTGTGCATCATTTTGTGAGCAGTCCTGCTTTTCTGTGTCAACCTACTTTTTAGGATCTCTGACTAGGCTATACTGTCAACATCATAAGTGACATAACTTTTGAACGAGATGTCTCCAGCCCAGAGACTGGAGAATGGCAATTAAATACATCTTCCTCAGTTCTTCTCTGCTTAATCACACTGATATGGATATTTTTTTTTCACCCTTAGGACTTTGAGATTGCTGGGATGAGCAAAGTGGTTCCCTTAATCAGGCAGAAAATATCATTTCAGTTGACAGGTAATGAAATAGTTGCAAAAAAGAATGAATGTCAGTATTTTAGCATAAATCTGCATATAGTGCAGAACATCAGAGGCCCTCCAAAGGGAATGAAAATAAAATTGACTTGTTTGGACTTTCCTAGATCCATACCCCTTTCCCCTTTGCAATTCAAGTCTGGCACAAACTAAAAGGCATATGGGCCAACAATTAGGCATGTGATTGATTTAACTGTAAACTGTTAGCTTAGGACTTTAGAAAAATTGAGACATGGAAGAAAAATGTAGACACAAATTTTGGGACCTTATTCTTGAAAACGTTTTCCTGATTCTTTATTTCTGGTACAGTTGTTAGATAGCATTTTACAGCACTGCTTCCTTCATTGTCACTCTTTCAAGATACAAGGTTTTAGCATATCACAGAATCCTAGGGGTTGGAAGGGACCTCAAAAGATCATCTAGTCCAACCCCCCTGCCAGAGCAGGGTCACCTAGAGTACATCACACAGGAACGCATCCAGGCGGGTTTTGAATGTCTCCAGCGAAGGAGACTCCACAACCTCTCTGGGCAGCCTGTTCCAGTGTTCTGTCACTCTCACAGTGATTCATTCAACTCACTAAGTAGTAAAATACGCAATTGAATACCAATATTTAAGCTTTCTTCCTCATGGTGTCTTGAGAAATTTTAACCTAATTTAATAGTAAATATTCAAAATCAGACTTTTCATGACCAATAATGTTAGTGAATAGTATAACTCATGGCTAATGTATTATAAGCCTCCATTCGAATTATGATCTCATATTGTGACTACCAGTAGGTAACTTAGAAACAACATTAATATTAAAAAATAATTCAGGTATCAACAGAGAAAAAAAATGTCTTTTATGATGTGTGAGCATCAAATTCTTGTTAACCTCTCACCAGAACTTTATCTGTACTGGTCCAAAAATTTTTACAGGGAATATGATTTTTAGAGCAAAATCTGGAGGAAGCAGGCTGTTTAAAACCAGAATAAAAGTGAAACCTAAGAAGTATGCTGCAAGATTCTAGTGAAAAAGCTCTTCTATGAACTATTCAAACAACAGCTTCTAGCTTGGTACTGTAACTTTACCTCTAAAACACAAAGTGCTTGTGAGCAAAATACAGCAGCAACACATCAAAGATGCATGCTTTGAGATAAAGAATCTACCCAGTTTATTCTTGATTCTGTATCTGTAACCTAAAAATATTTGTATTTCTTAAATATAATTTTCCTCATTCTAGATAACCTGAAGACGGCGGTCAAAATTTCTGGTCAAGAGAAATACTCTCGATTGACTGTATGTATATAAGTCACTCCTTATTTGTGTGGAGCACTTCTATGTCTGAAATTGTGGCTCCAATGTAAGATCTGTTTCTCCCTAAATAAGTTAGGGAAAATGAGCTGATATGAAATTTGTTGATAATTTATATGTATTGACTAAATAAATTGAAATTAATTTTGACATTTTCTATGTAAGATCTGACAGCAGAATTAAAGTAAAATGTATATATTTTTTTATGTCTCCAAGGAGACTATGTTTTAGAGAAGAAAATGCATAAAGACGAATGAGGTGTTTTTTTCTTGAATCACATGCAGCTTTCTGCAGCATGCTGTGGATTTCAAATTACAGGGCATATAGTTATAGATCCAGTCACAGCTATCTCATAACATTTATTATGCCCATATGTAAACACTCAAAAAGAGAACTGAAAAGATTCAGAGAAAACTGCCAAGTTATGTAAGAATTAAAATGACAAACTGTTGACATACTCTACAATTTAGGTTCAGATGGTCCCTGGCAATTGAAATGTGCAGTGGAAGGACTTGGGGGAAGGAAAGGGTACAAATATTCACATATGTGAACCCCATTAAAGGACCAGAGAAAGGGCAGCCTCAGCTGTTGCTCCATGTGGAAGGTTTTCTGTGACATTCCTGATACCTAAAAGAAACAGGAAGGGGATGGGGCATGATACTACTTTCCCTGTGCTTCCCCTCTACCAATGCACTGGTTGACAAAGTGGACTAGATGAATGAGAAGAACTCAGCGTATTTCCACTGTGCATAACCTCTGCATATCAAACCAGAAGACTTTTTCTATCCTAGCGTATGCATATTCTTACCACCTCCATCTTTTTTTCCATGAAATAATTTTTTCAAGCTCTTCTCCCAGGTATTACATTCTCTACATGCAAATTCCTGTTGTAGGCTCATGAAGAAGCTGGATGACTTATTTTTTTTGTCCCAAAACATGGCAAACGACCAACTTCACTACCTTGCCAATACGAACCTTCCCTGTCACACACTCCACACACTGTAAGTTTTCCAACGTATACATGATGGTTTTTTTCCAATCTATAAACAGAACATCATGGGTGCATTCTGACTTCAATAAACCTTATTATAATTATTTATCCTTATAGTAAAGAGAATGGTTTTGCCAGCTCATGGATGCAACATGAAAAAAAATCTGCTGGTAGTTCTCTGTCTTCCACAAGGATATGGGTACAGGCATTGATCTGTGTTGTCAACACTGAATAGTATAGCAAGGTGACTGTTCTACATATCACTGTATCTGAAACCATTTATAATTTTATACATTAATATTAGCACCTCACACTTCAGAACCTATCTGAATGGGTACCATACTGCCCACTAAAATTTATAAATCTGCCATCTTCTCATTTAAATCTCACCTCAGTCATGACAACACTGCCATCTGGCAGAAATTAAAGAAAAGCTAAGCTAAAACAAATTATTTTCTCTTCAGCTTTAGGTTTAAGCTACCCTCACTCTCCAACCCTTGAGGCAACTTTGTATCTGCTTCATCTACCACAGCAGTCTGTCTTATATATAATTCTTGCACATATAAGGAAACATTAAAAACCAGTATTTTGATTTAACACATTATATTTCAAAAGTGTTTGCTTTTGTGGGATTTAAACAGCTTATTTTCTGAAACATATTTCTCAAAGTTGTGATTTTTTTTTTCTGATTGATTTTTCTTCACAGTCAAGGACCATGTTTTTAGTAGATATTTGGGGTCAATGCTCCGTTGCTAGGCAGTGGGGATTAGTGGCTTTTTATCATGCTGAATTATAGGAAACCTCATGGAATCGGCTGCAATTTGGGACCCTGGAGTCAGTCCCACCATTCCTTCCGCTCTGATGCATAGTTGCCTAGTTGCAACAATATTTTTTTTTGTTTGTTTGTTTTTGTTTTTGTTTTTGTTTTGGAAGCATTTTCAAGCTGCCATCAGACTGGATGTAGAAAGCACAGCCGAGCACTATTATCCCAGTGACAACTACTATGAAAAGAATATTTCACGCATTTTGGCAGTTGTTCAAGTTACGTGCTTTAGAACCAAATTAAAATTCCCTACTATTATAGTTGCTCCTGGAGACAGAAGAGAAGGTTGGACTGGGTATCTCTTGAACTTCCTTTCTCAGTTTCATGGATCAGGGGATGGCTGCACATTTGAGATGAACAGAGACAGCTAGAGATCTTTAAGTTGTTTATTTCAGGAAACAGTTATTGGACTTGCTTTTTGAACTGCAGCAGTTAGCATCGACCAGACAGGTTTCCCTCCATATTCAGAAGTATGTGAGCATCATTATTTGGAAGCTAATAGTCAATAACTGTTCACTTAGGTGGTGAAAAATTAGCAGTCTGTTAGATGTCTGGATCTTCAATGTATTGTATATGAGATTGAGCTAACAAAAGTCTAAAAAGCTTGCAATGCAAGAATGGACAATTCCATCATACACTGAAATATTTTAGTATTTACCAAACACAGTTCTCCGTAGCTGTTATCATGGACAAAGAGGATAACAGTAATATAAGATGTCATATTTAATGACTGTGACCTCTCCACAGCATTCCTGTCCCTGTGAATTCCAGGTTGACCCAGAAGTGCTCCTGTGGATGTGTGTGCAGTGTATTGAGGAGAGCTTGACCTTACAAGGCAATTTTGTTTTGTTCACAGGCTTCTATTGCCTGTGCAGGCATGTGCTGTGGTATTTATCAGGGAAATTTTTATTTAAGGTTCTCAGAGCATGTGTATATGTTGGAAACATGACTGAGAGGCAAGCATTTGCCCTTAGTTATTTTATCATTGATTCACTGTCACATGTCCCAGGAAATACCTTTTCTTTTTCATACGTCTGCTCGCAGTTTATAGATACAGACATCCAACTGACAAGTGGTAAGATGAAACTGGATTTGCTCTTTCTTGTGAGGTAAGATACTTAGTATTTCTTGATACTGCTGCACATAAACACACAATATCAAAGCAGGAAAAAATTTGGAGTCTATGAAGTTGCTGTCAAAATGAAGTTACAAGTGGATCATGATTATTCACCTGCATTTAAGTAAGGCAGTTACTCTAGTAGGACGAAACTGGAACAGTAGAGAGTTTATAGTAAGCAATCAGCAATTGGGTTTCAGAGTAGAGTGAGAGCAGATTTGAAGTATTTATTCAAGATAGAGAGGCAGGAACTCGAATCTTATAGTGAATTACTGATTTTGAAATATTGCTGTGGATTGTTTAAAGCAGAAATTAAAACTCAAGATAGAGTTAAAAAAGGTGATCAAATGTGAATATAAAGTAGATTATTCACACACAGCTGATGCATATTGATTTATACTGAAACTAACTTTCTTATATAATTAAGACCCTAGATTGTAGCGTCTATGCATCTAGGTGTCTATAACCAGTTACATCCTGTTTACTAATAGTCTCTATATAGCCTATAATAATAAAAGATTGATACTTGACTGGAGAGAGAACACAGATTTGAACAAGGAGGGCAAACAAAACCAAGATGAGTATGAAACCACTGTAGTAGACCCTCCAAGAATATCAAGTTTTAGCTTAGGAAAAGGTCTGCTGGTTATTATTTTTATTTTTCAGGGTGTTATTTTTATATTGGGAATATATTCGCAACCCAGGTTTGCTGCTCTGTTTTTCCCTCTTCTACAGTGGAAACAGCAGCTCTCATTTAGCAATCCTATTAATGAGTTATCTTTCTTTGTTTCATTGATGAAATTGCATCCAGGAGTATTGATCAGCCACAATACATTTTATATAAATATACACAAAAAACATCACTTTCATTAGAACTGAGCTCTTTACCTCAGCTAGAATCCCAAGAAATTATTTCTGCTACTTGTCTGTTGTGCATTTTATTAAACCAATATCTACTAATGAATTTCTACTAAAAGAGCAGATTGCTTGCTGGCAGAAAGGAAGCTTTGCAAGAAGTAATTTCCTCTTCTGTTAGTTACACCCAGTTTCAATCTACCCCTTAAGATAATTTTTAAAAATACTCGATAAATAGTGTAATTCTAATTCTTTTAGAATTTAATAGATAAGATTTTTTTTCTGTAATTCCAGGCAAATGTAATTCAGACAGTTGCAACTTCAGGCAATCAGGTCTCCAGCTCCCCACATGAGATGACATCTCAGGCCAGGCTTGTCCCATCCCCAAGGAGGTGCCTGATCCCTGGGACTGGGGTTGCCCCCTGACTGCCCTGCTCTTTGGCTGGAACAGTGGAATGGGACTGGCTGCCTGGCCCTGCCCTGCCACCCTGGGGAGTCCCTGCAACTCCTAGTTCTCAGGGAGACCCTATCGCACACATCACCCCGACATGATGAAATTAACTCAGGTAGTGCAAGGTAACAGGGAGAAAAAAATCTTATCTGTAGGGCCAGCATATGTTCCCAGCGTATCTTCTGTCTATTTTATTTTTTACTTTGAGGAGTATTTTCAGATGAAATTCCTGACTGGTTGGCTATTGGAAACTTAATTGTCTTCTTTGTGTCCTGACCAACAGAACCATTTTCTTTGTGAAATATCTTTATCCCCCTTCCTTACTCTTTTTACAACTTCAGTGTGATGAATGTCACTAGCCCCATTAGAAAAGTTGTACAATTTTTTAATAGAAAATTTTCAGTGAAGTGGCATATTTTAATTTTAATTTTGTAGTCCATGGAACTTTTAATTTATCAAAAGAATTTACCATCCTCTTGCTTTTTTAACTATGTTTATTTGCCCTTCAGCATCAATATTTCTTCTACATGATTACTTTTATTCCCAGTCAGTCCTTTTGGCCAGCATATAAAACATCTATTAAAATTTTCTAAATTCAAATTAATTTTTGTTTTAAAATTAATGCAGTCTTTCTCATGAATATAAGTCTTCCTGTTTAGATTGCTAGTGATCTGCCTTCAGCTCAGCTGGTGCATGGTTGCACAATGTAGTATCTTTTCTCTTTCCAATTGGATGGAGAGCAAAGATAAGAATTTTATGCAGAAGATACTCTGTGATATTGTCTTAGTCAATATTGCATATATTAGTTCTATTGTTTCTTCATGCCAGTAGAGCTCAAATGTTCCACTGTACATAGATTCTAAAGTAGGAAATTTTCTGCAGTCAGCTGAAAACTCTTCAAAATTTTAATTGAAATTAAATCAATGAAATATTGATGATTTTTCCAAATATTTTTTGTTGCTATTAGACAAATTCTTACAGGTCCAGTTTACAAATGATGTAATCTAAAGCACATTTTTGACTCTACTGAAACAGTGTTTGTTTGTATCAACCAAAGACTTGGCTTGTGTCTTTGGAAATTCTCATACTGGCAGAACAGTCAGATTGCTCAAGAACTTTGAAACAATTACTTCTCTTTGTTGACTGTTTGACATTTCTGTTCAATCATTTCCTCACCTGTCTGTAGTACCTCAGTAGTACGACTTCTGCAGCAGTTGTCCAGTCTTCACAGGGGATGGCCATGAATCCTTCTTCTTTCAGTAGTTCTGATTTGTACTTGAATCACAGAATCACGGAGTTGTTTAGGTTGGAAGAGATGTCTTGAAATCTTCTAGTCCAATGCTCCACCACCCAAGCAGGCTGACCCAGAGCAGGTTACTCAGGACCATATCCAGTCAGATTTTAATATCTCCATGAATGGAGACCCCACAACCTCTCTGGGCAACCAGTTCCAGCATTTTTTTACTGTGAATACTTTACACTCTCACAATAAAATATTTTTCTAGTGTTTAGATGGATTTTAATTTTTTCTAATCAGTTGATTATTGCCTCTTGTCCTGTCACTGGGCGTCATGGCTCACTCTTTTTCATTCAGTGACATCAGGTATTTATACACACTGACAAGATTTCCCCGAGCCTTCTCTTCTCTAGACTGAACAGTCTCAGCTCTCTCAGCTCCTCTTACTATGAAAGATGCTTCAGTCCTCTAATCATCTCTATGGTCTTTTCCCAAGTTGCAAATTTTCTTTTTCACAGTTATAACTCCTGCCTGAAAAAGAACTTTCTAGGCGTTAGCTTTTAGAAATTAGAACTTAAGCACATTTTTTTTTTGGTTCCTTGCTTAATATTTGTTTTTTTTTTTCAAAGTTTGTAATAAACCCCTTGAAGGATAGACAACTATTTGCATGAAAGAATATTAACAACAATATAAGTAAAACAGTGTCCAGAGATACATAGTACATAACCAGATGTTGCCAGATTTTCATTTGTCAATCTAAAAAGTAAAATTATATTTTATTTTCATTAACCATTTGATTAAAACCTCCCTTTATCAAACGTCAAATGCTATTAGCAATGACAAAAACCCTGGAGCTTATTAGATTGGCAATATTGTGAACTAGATGACTTCAGGATGTTGTATATTTTTTCACAAAAAAAGAGGAAAGAAAGCATTTTAAGAGCCTTGAACAGTGCTTCATCTTCCCTGAAGCAGCCCAATCTTAATTAAACTCACTTAATTTAATTAAAACTATTATTCAAATGTGTTATCTTGAAATGGAGTTAAGAAGATGGAAAGTACCTCTCCTTTTTTCTCCTCTTTTCTTCAAAATTAACTACTATACTTGGGTTATGCTGATCAGATAACTGAGCACTGTGCCCAGTTATTGTGAGATCAGCACTGTGGGATTCATTAGGGATGTACTGTATTTCTGCTGGAAAAGCTATTATTGCATGCCTTGAAATACAGTGGCATCCAGAATAAATCCTTGGTGCAGCCTGACTCCCACAGATTTTGAGAACCATGTGAGATGTAAGTTGGTCATGTTTTGCTCACACTGGCTACTTGAGAACAGCCTGCTCTGCATAGTGGGCTGCCCATTACCATTTGTTAGAAATCTTTAATAACAGGCTGATGCCAAGGTAGTATGATCAGACAAGAACAGCTACAGGCTCTGCTGGCAGTTTCTATAGATCCTCCTTGTTTTTTCATCAGGTTATGAGTATTAAGAATTGTGTACAGGCAAGAGCTTAACATAGGAAATTGCACATTGTCATTTAAATTTACTTGTTAGAAACCGGTGATTTTGCTCTGTCAAAACAGGAGCATGTGCAATAATCATTAGCAGGAAATATCAATTCTCCAGCTAAGTAGGCTTCCTAATGCACAACTACTGCAAACTCCATTTGAAACGCACTGCCTTTGCAGGAGTAAGTCATTGTAACTGGAGATGTATATAAGTATCTGGTAACTGTCTCAGTGATTTCACTCACTGTCTTGGGAAAGACTTCAAGCAGTGAGATTTCAATGCCCTTTTTTAAGCGGGGGAGGGAAAGAAAAGTGGCACATGCCAGTTTTAGGTACTGTGCTTCCTGATGCACTTGGTATGATATCAGATCTAACCAGGAATTAATAAATAAAATTACTTATTTTTTGATAGCTTTATAATTGGCGCCAGCACGGACTGAGTGAAACAACCCTTAAACCTATTCCCTAGATAGTTTCTGTTTCTTTATTCCTTCCTCTTGAATTCCTTTAAAGGTACAAAATTTCCTCCCAAAACTATTTCTTCTCTCTGTTGTGCAATTTTTCAGCTGCATGCACTGACCTGATACTGTTTGGACTAAGAAAATCTCAATAATCTCTCAATTGTTCCAAGCTCTGGCTTTTTGTGAAACTGAAGAGAGACAAAAATATAGACTTGTACACTTATTTAAAATCCTTCATGGCTTTTACATCAGTATCACTCTCAATCAGTTACTGCTTCCCTTCCACTCTACTACATGCTTAGAATTTCTTCACAGCTCCCTTGTTATGGCTCCACTGGAAAGGTTCAACACTTGTCATTGCTAGTCCACAGTACAACAGAGGTTAAAGAAACTACTTAACATTCGCATAGTTTTATTCAAAATCATGATGCTGGCTTACAACATCTGATGCAAAAAAAAAAGATATAAAAAATTGCTTCTCAGACTAGAATTGACACAATCTTCTTTCTTCTGAAGGTTATCCTGATTACCTTAATTGGGTGCAGACACATGAACTGTAATTTGCTTTCTCTCTCATACAGATAGAAATATACTTGCAGTCAGACACAAATTCACCTTTGATGAATAATGAACCATTTAGAATGAAACTTGTCTAATGAGTGAAAATAAACTGAGTGGAAAAACAACTGTAATGGATTTTTATCTATTAATAACAACAAAGCAAAATCATACTCAATAATTTGGAAAACAGTTAGGTGTTTTAAAACAGGAGATTGCTTAATTGAGTCAACACATTTATCTTACTTTCTAAGAACCCCAGTGGAGAATAGTTACATCAAAGAAGATCCAAAAGCCGTTTGTCTCTTTTCAAATGCTTATTACAAGGTAATCCACAAAGGACCAGCAAGACCTTAAAGACTCCTTTTTCTCAAACAGATTGAAAGGATGACATCACACTCAACCCTGCTTATGCAACCATAAAGAACTGGGAATTCACTTCTTGATGACTGCTGATTTTTAGGCATTGGATTTTAACTCACAAGGAGTAAGGGTTTACATAGGTATTGCCCAATATACCTAGTCAGCCACTTCCAGAGCTACTTTTAGAAAGACTAGTTACTTTAGTTACTTTTACAAAGTACAACTTCCTTCTTGGATGCTGTTAGGATCTGATTATTAGAGATGTCTCTGCCTGAATTAAGGTACAAACAAGATCATATGCCAAAGTCAATAGTATGGATTTTATTTAAGAGTAAATATGTGAGAGAGAGAAAGACAGAGATATGAAAACACGGCAAGAGAAAGAGTGAGACATAGACAGAAAGATTAAGCAAAAGATATCACCACCACGTGGATCCCTGCAGTCTCCTGCCAGTCCTTCTTCACCCTGGTCTGCTTGGTGATGGGGATCCCCCAAAGCGTTCTTCTGGAGATATCACTTTTATACAGTCCAAGTCCCAGGTATCCACTGGGTGTAGGTGCCGTTCCACAACTTGGGCTGGCATGTGTGCTTCCTTTCTCATGGTTTCCAGGTGGAATTTTGTCCAGGTAGGTTACCCAGATCTGTTTTACTATATCTGATTTCCTGTTACCGCCATCTGCACAAGTTCCACAGTCTGCACAGCAGAATTTTTTTGTCCGGTGTGCTAACTCCAAACCTTCACCTCCGTTTAGGCCTGGAATTGAGCCTTCCTGTTTGCCATCTGTGCTTATCTTGAGTTCCTGTTGTGGTGGCTTATCTTATGGGGACTTCCTTCTCTGACAATGTTAGAGACAGTAAATTGTGCTCTTAAAGTCCTTACAGATGCTTATACTTTATTGAGCAGTTTTCTTAGTGTACCTCTTGCATGGACAGTGATTCACTGCTATCCTGTTTGTAACAAATTTTCATAATAAAGGGAGGACTGATGAATATTTTTTTCTGGATGAAATACACTCAATTCTCCCAATAGCTTTCCAATATGTCAAGAATTTACAAAGTCTTTGAGTATTCTGTGATTCTTGGTCTTTTTCATACTGTCCTTTATTTTCATGTATTTCCTATGGGCTGAGGTAATGAAAACTAATACAAAACTCTATCTCAAATCTCACTAGTACAGAAGAACAGATTCTTATATTTTAATGCATCCTTGAAAGAGCTCTGCCTTTTTTTTTTTCTAACAACATCGTGAGTTGGTAATTTGCTTCTCATCCAATATAAACCTTGGATCATTTCCTGCAGCATTGCTGCTTAAATAGGTGAATGTACTGTCCATTTAATTTCCCTTCCATAACTGCAAATGCCCCAATTAAAATAATTTTGTCACTTTCAGACTTTCTAATTTGTCAATATCCTCTGGTATTCTCAGAACATCTTTGCAGTCCTTCACATTTTTATACCATTTGTATATTTTGTAATCATATTTCCCAGTTCTTCCTCCAAACCATTACTGAAAACAGTTGTCTAGGGCCCTGGAAGAAGTCAAGTTCTAGATAGATTCTTGAAGAATACTTCTTTGATATGCCCTTGTTCGATATTCAAATACCAATAGAACTTTTGAGGGTATCTTCCAACAAGTTGTGTTCCCATTAATGATAATAACACCTAAAACAAGTATTCTCATCTCGATTAGAAAAATATTATATGACACTATTGTGTACCAAAAGCCCTGCTTAGGCAGTTACTGCCATTCCTGCACATTAGGCATTTTTTCTTGCCAAGGCAGGAATTTAGATTAGTTTGATAAGACAAACCTATATTAGCTTTTTATATTACTTTATTATCTTATAGATATCTGCTTTTAAATATTTGCTCAAAAATATTCCAGTGGGCCAAAGTTAGGCTGACTGATCTATAATTCCCTGAGTTCTCCTTTTCCATTTTAAAAGATAGATTCTACATTCATACTGCTCCTCTGGGGCCTTACTGGTCTTCCATGAATTTTCAGATATAATTGATTATGGCTCAGAAATTGCTTTGGCTAGTTCTAAGATGGATTTTGTCAGGCCTTGCTAACTTGAACATATATATCTTATTTGAATGTTATTTAGCTTGTCCTTCACTTCTAGCTTGAATGTCTGCCCCTTCATTAAAATTAACTTTTAAAATTCTAGTCACAGTTAACATTTCTGGTGAAGACTGAAGCAATGAAACTCATCTTCAGTCTTCTCTGTGATATTTGCTCTCATTTTTCTGCCTGGTAATGGTTCTAGAAGTCCCTTTTTCATACCTTTCAGGCTTATTTCTAAAACCTTAGCTTGCTGATTTTGCACTCCCATTTCTACTTTAATTTGATCTTTATTTTGATTTTATTTTCAGGTTCCCCCAGAGATCACATTTTTATATTCTTATAGAGTATTTCTGAGAGAACACTTAAACCACCTATTTCTAATATTTTGGTTTTCTAATTATTATTTGTAGATCTTTAAATATTTTCAACTGAAGACACAGAGCCCTTGTGTAGCAAAATATAGATTACTGGGGTTACATTTCATTGACTCTCTAAAAGCCATCCATCTTTCAGAGCTGAAAATCAGTAGTATAAAATTATTGTGTATATATACTCCCAGTTCTTTCAACTATCAGTTCCAGTGACACCTGAGTATATATAGCTAAATGTTTCTGTTGTCACTTCCAGTACCATGAAAATTCCTGTT
This sequence comes from Aegotheles bennettii, assembly GCA_013398125.1. NCBI lineage: Eukaryota > Metazoa > Chordata > Aves > Caprimulgiformes > Aegothelidae > Aegotheles > Aegotheles bennettii. Next base: position 59,776 of record VZRW01012166.1, read on the forward strand.
TGATGTTCATTAACCCAGCATATTAAAGTGCGGTTCAAACCTGTATACTGGATTAAGCTTGCTATAGTCCTCAGGCTGCACAGTTTTTTCTCAACTGGAAAAGGTTTTAGTATTTTCATCTCTGTCTTTGGGTAGTGTCATAATGAATTCTTGCACTTTACCTTTCAAATGGCCACTATTTGCTGCAAGTTAGTGTAACAGCTTCTGGGTAACATTCAGCCTCCTTCCTTCCTTGAATTTCTCTTAAAGAGAAGATTAATGCCTTTTCCAGAATTTTTTTTAAAAAGATAATAAAACAAAGATAATTTGATTGTTTTACTTCAGTGGAAGTTCACAGAAGCATAAAACAGTTTGGGTTGGAAGGGACCTTAAAGATCATCTAGTTCAAACCCCCCTGACAAGGGCAGGGACACCTCCCTATAGACCAGGTTGCTCAAAGCCCCATACAACCTGGACTTAAACACTACCAGGGAGGTGGCGTCCACAACTTCTCTGGGCCACCTCTTCCAGTGACTCACCACACTCACAGGAAATTATTTCCTCCTAATATCTCATCTAAATCTACCCTCCAGTAGGGTACATCAGTTGTTCTTCCCTTTTTCACTATTGCTGCAACCCCATCATAGAAGGCCACCAGATTTGTCAGGCATAATTTGTCCTTAGTGAAGCCATGTAGGCTGTCACCAACACATCCTTATTTTCCATGTGCCATGTTCAAGTTCAGAGGATCATCTGTTTGATACTGTTCCACACGACAAACTTGTCTCTAAATTAGAGAGGCATGGACTTCATGGATGGACCACTGGGTGGATAAGGAATTGGCTGGATGATCACACTCAGAGAGTTGTGGTCAGCAACTCGATCTCCAAGTGGAGGTTGGTGATGAGTGGCATTCCTCAGGAGTTGGTATTGGGATTGGTGCTCTTTAACATCTATGTTAGTGACATAGAAGGTGGGATTGGGTGCACCCCCAGCAAGTTCCTGTATTGTGGTCAGGGCACAAAGTCAGGCTGGGTGGAGAATGGATTGAGAACAGATGCAAGGAGAAGGACTTGGGGGTGTTGGTTGATGAAAAGATCTATGTGAGTCAGCAACGTGCACTTGCAGCCTGGAAAGCCAACCGATTCCTGGGCTGCATCAAGTGTGACCAGCAGGTTGCGGGAGGTGATTCTCCCACTCTACTCTGCTCTCATGACACCCCACCTGGAGTACTGTGTCCAGTTCTGGAGTCCCCAACATAAGGGTCCTAAACTCCACCCCTCCCTCTTTGGATCTTTGCAGCAAAAGCCATAAGATTTGCCTGTCCCCTCAACCTATAACACCTTCCAGTACCTGAAGGGGGCCTATAGAAAAGCTGGTGAGGGACTTTTTGCAAGGGCACGTAGTGATAGGATGAGAGGAAATGGTTTCAAACTGCAAGAGAGAAAGATTTAGTTTGGATATTAGGAAGAAATTCTTTCCCATGAGGGTGGTGAGACACTGGCACATGTTACCCAGGAAGGCTGTGGCTGCCCCCTCCCTGGCAGTGTTCAAGACCATGTAGGATTTGGATTTGAGCAACTTGGTCTAGTGTAAGGTGTCCCTGCCCATGCAGGGGGGTTGGAACTAAATGGTCTTTAAGGTCCCTTCCAACCCAAACCTTTCTATAAATCTGTGATTCTATGATCGTTACAGAGGTGTTTGTTTTCCTTCAGTGATAAGGTCTGCTCTCTAATCAGAACAGACTTTCACAGAGAATAATTAATGTCTAGTATGAGATTTGACCATCTGCCTACGTTTCCAAGCTAGCAGAAGATTTTTCTCCTCACAGACTCAGCTCTTATGTTCTGATTGTGCTTCTAATGATGATACAAGAGTGTCTGAAGAATATGATGGCCTTTTTAAAACTCTTTCTTTCTCCATTATAATGTGCATATTTGGCAGTAGGAGACCGCAGAGGTGGAAAATGGAGGTGACACATCATGCAAATTGTACTCCCAGGAGAGAAAGAAATCTATTTTATTCAGGGGAATCTTTCAGAAACCCTTCTTTCAGAGGTCCTCACCATCTACCTGGATACAGCAGCAAAAGAGCCTTTTTGACAAAGGAGACTTACTTGAGGAAATGTTATTACGAGTGACTCATTACTGTATGAATAGCTTTAATGCTGGCCAAAATGTATAAAATAAATGGTTATGTATTTTATGTCGATCCTTGGAAACAATCAAGTGAAATTATGAAGTTCCACAGTAAAGTTGACAAAATAGCTAGTGTTCTTGGGGGGTAACATTTCCAAAGTATGCTATTTATCAAGTGACTCAAGCTATCAAAGAGGGAATATTATGTCAATTCACAGGAAACTGTTGTCTCAGCTTAAATGGTCAGGGTGAACCACAACCCAGAGAACAGAATTGCTCTCTGTTACACCCCTCCACCCTCCTGGGGGAAGATAAAATGGGAATGAAGAAGAGAGACTTAAAGGCTGGAAGTTAAAACTATAACAGGTTTAATAGAATAGGGAAGGGAGAGTAACAGGCAGGAGAAGGAACAAAGTATACAAGTAGATACAAAACTTGACCTCAATGAATGCTGATACAAGCTCCCAAAATTCTCTTATGGCAAAGCCTGTGCGGGGAAAAGGGTCCAAAGCTCTTCCCAGCACCTGATGTATTTGGATTCTGCAGAGCACGTGGTGAGCTGATGACAAAGGGCATGATTCTTTTTTTCTCTGGGACATGTCCACCTGGCGAGGAGGCAAGGAAGGGGGAGAGCAGGAAGAAGGGACAGACTTCCTGTTCTCCTGGCTTTTATAGAGTTTGGCAGGGAGTGTGAAGGAATACAGACCCCTTCATGTTTTGCCTGCCCTGGACTCCCCTCAGGGTCCTAAAATCCATCCCCTCTCTAAGTCCTTACACTAATACCATAAAATTTCACCCATGCCCCCTCAAATCATAACAACTGTGTCTAAGCAAAAATTAAAATATAACACAGGCCTTCATGAGTAGCAGAAAAACACACTTTCACTTCAATGACATTTAGAAGTACACACCAGGAATAGGAAAAAAAGGTGGGATTTGGTTGATATTTTACAGGGACTCACAGGTGGGCTTCATGTACTTCAAAGAGACAGAATTATTTTGATTTCAGGAGAGACTGAGGATGTAGACTGTTTTGTTCTCTGAATTGATTCATCTATTCTCAAAAGAGAAAACTTCTTTTAAAAAAGCGTGACCAGTAGGTCAAGGGAGGTGATTCTCCCCCTCCATTCTCATGAGACCCCACCTGGAGTATTGTGTTCAGTTCTGGAGTCCACAACATAAGAAGAACATGGAGCTCTTAGAGTGAGTCCAGAGGAGGGTAACAAAGATGATTGGGGGCTCGGGCACCTCTCCTATGAAGACAGGCTGAGAGACTTGGGGTTGTTCAGGCCAAAAAAGAGAATACTCTGGGGAGACCTTATAGCAGCCTTCCAGTTCCTGAAGTGGTCTTACAGGAAAGCTGGAGGGGGACTTTTTATAAGGGCATGTAGTAATAGGATGAGGGGGAACAGTTTTAAACTGAAAGAGAGTAGATTTAGATTGGATATTAGGAATAAACTCTTTCCTGTGAGGGTGGTGGGATGGTGGAACAGGCTGCTGGGAGAAGTTGTGGCTGCCCCCTCCCTGGTAGTGTTCGAGGCCAGGTTGGATGGGGCTTGGAGCAACCTGATCTAGTGGGAGGTGTCCCTTCTCATGGCAGGGGGGTTGGAACTGGATGATCTTTAAGGTCCCTTCCAACTCAAAACATTCTATGATTCATTTTATGAAATTGACCTTTCCAGTCTACCTGCATTTGTGCATAATATTATCAACTGATAATAAATAACCACAGTTTATAAAAACTAGTATATTATTTTTACAGTTCAGTTGGATAGATACAGTACAAAGACAATGCCATAGGTCTTGCCCCAATTACAATATAGCACTAGACTCCATTGATTCAGGTTGACAACATAAGCAATCCTCTGCACCCACTCAGAATCCATCAAGATCCCATGCACAGAAATCAGAACTGCATAAACATACCTCCAAGGAGACCCTGATTAGCCTTTACTGAATTGAGATAATGTAGGACTGACTGATTTTGGAAACTTGTTGCAAACTTCCTTGAAGAGACAGCAAAATTTTTTGTCTTTATAGAGGAATAGAAAGGAAAGTTTTAAGAATGATGTGTTTGGGACTCAGATAGGCTGTTTCCAATGTATTGTTGAAAAGAGTGATCACAATCAGAGGGAAATAACTTTGCACTTACAGAAGAACACATCCATCTCATTGTGTTAGTTTAAGTCTATAGTCACTGCACATAATCTAATTCTGGAATTTTGCTTTTTAAAATTTATTCTGTGATGATTGGTAATTACAACTCTGGTATATGCAATGGCAGCTGGAAATTCTTCTCAGGCTTGTTGAGTCTGAAAGGTAGTTTTCTCCAGCTGCATATTAACATATGATCTCTCATTAAATTATACCAAAAAGGATAAACACTGATCAAAAACATCTGCTGACACTTAAAAGGTCCTATCTTTCCAACTTCATTTAGTATTCAGTGTAATAACAGTAATCAAAATGAATTTATGTGGTATTCATCATCTTTTATATAGGTGCTGCATTGTAATTTCGTGTTAATTAATGGACATGTTGTTATAGAAATTCCATATTGCGCTGATATTCTATATGCAAGGAACAGCCATGAGACATTTGGTTTTTTGAGCTAGATACTTATTACAGGAGCTGTTGTAATGTAGATAAATTCTTTTGGGGCCATAAAAAACATGAGTGCATGAATATGAATAACAGATGATTTGACTACCATAACATTCAGAATACGGCTGAAGAATATGAATACACTGTTGGTTGACTCAAATAAGTTTTACCTAAAGAACACAAAAAATGGTGAATTCACAACCAATGTAAGTGAATCAGGACAGTCAATAAGAGGAAATGAAAAAGATCCTAGGAGGATTATTGAACGGTCCTCAGCTTTATGACATAGTTTATAGTGTTCATTTTTGAACTAAAATGAAATATATTTGACCTTCAAAGAAAGAAAAATATCTGAGATATTGCACACTGCCATGTTCCACAGCCTTGTACAGGATGATATGTATTTGTGGTTTTTGGAGCTTCCAAAATTCAAATGAGACTAATCTAATCGTTGTACCAGACTGCATTTTTTTTTATGCAGTGTTATGTAAGTGTTCACCTTGTTTTGGGTAGCTGCTGGGAACTGTGAACGATGTTTTTAGGAGAGAGAGGGAACACATAGGTAGGATTAAACCTCAAGGTAACTGGAGGAGATGACACGCTGTCATAGAATCATAGAATCATAGAATCATCAAGGTTGGAAGAAACCTTCAAGATCACCCAGTCCAACTGCTTACCTACATCACCACTAAACCATATCACCCAGCACCACATCCAAACACAACTTGAACACCTCTAGGGGGGGTGACTCTACCACCTCCTTGGACAACCTATTCTAATACCCAATCACTCTTACAGTGAAAAAATTTTCCTAATGTCCAATCTGAATCTCCCCTGCTGCAATTTAAAGCCGCTTCCTCTTCTCCTTTCACTATGGGCATGGCAGAAGAGACTGACCCTCGCCTCACTATAGCCTCCTTTTAGGTAATTGTAGAGAGCAATGAGGTCCCCCTTGAGCCTCCTCTTCTCTAGACTGAACAACCCCAGCTCCCTCAGTCATGACATATTTCCAGTCCCTTCACCAGCTTTGTTACCCTTCTCTGGGCACGTTCCAGCACCTCAATGTCTTTTTTGAAGTGAGGGGCCGAAAACTGAACACAGTACTCGAGGTGCAGCCTCACCAGTGCCTAGTACAGCAGGACAATCACTGCCCTAGTCCTGCTGGCCACACTATTCCGATGCAGGCCGAGCTGTCATTGGCCTTCTTGGCCACTTGGGCACGCTGCTGGCTCATATCTCTTGGGGTAGGTCGATGGCATGTAATGAACCAGCTACTTGATAGCCTTATGATTAACCACGCAGCCATATATTAGGGGTCATCTTGAGGGACAGGAACCAGAGACAGCATCGTCTGCTTCTAGCTGGACACCAGAAGTGATATGGAGTAACACCGGAGGTCATCTGGGTATGCTTCTGGTCACGTGACCAGTACACTACCGGAAAGAGAAAGGACCAATGAGAAGTATTGATACATGGGCCAATAGCAGTGTGTCTAACATGTACCTGCCCCCACGTACGGGGGATGTGACCCAATCACTGTATATGTTCTCGGCGGCCGGTACGAATGTATAAAAGAGATGGAAAGCAAATAAAGTGGGTTCTTTGCTGGCTTCATATTGGAGTAGTGAAGTTCCAAGAGTGACCCTGCACATACCCAGCCGGCTGTCAACCAATACCCCCAAGTCCCTTTCTGCTGAGCACCTTTCCAGCCACTCTTCCCTGAGCCTGTATTGGTGCCTGGGTTTGTTGTGGCCCAAGTGGAGGACCCAGTCCTTGGCCTTATTGAACCTCATCCCCTTGGCCTCTGTCCAGATCTCTCTGCAGAGCCTTCCTGCCCTCATGTAGATCAACACTTCCACCTATCATAGTGTCATCTGCAAACCTACTGATGGTACACTTGATCACCTCACCTAGATAGTTAGTAAAGTTGTTAAACAGAACTGACCCCAACACCAAGCCCTGGGGAACACCACTAGTGACTGTCTGCTAACAGGATTTGGTTCCATTAACCACAACTGTAGGCTGCTCCTTAGGTGGAGTCATCTGAGATGCTGCACATCGCATGGCTGCACACATCTGCGGGCTAAACTCAAGGCACAATTTTCATGTAGTCAGTAGGAATTTACTTTTCTCACATACCAGAGTTTGTGTGTCATTAATTAAAGCCTTATGTTATACTATCTTTCTTTTTCCTTTTTTAATTTTCATTAAATATGTGCTGTTGCTTTTACAAGTTTGATGTTTCCAAATGCACATAATTATATTACACATAGGGACAGAGTTTGTGCCTTCCCTTGCTGCCTCTGAAAAATCTCTGCCTGCAAATGATTGTCAGAGACATAGACATATGTCTAGCAAAGACCCTAGCCTGACATCAGAAACTGATTTTCAATCAATCTAGAATACATAAGAAGTCTCCAGCCAGCTTGGGTCTCAGCAGTTAGCTCTGAAACTGTGCTTGATTATTAAATAACACAAAGGGCAGAAATTTTCCAATCTAATGGAGATTTTCTTTCTAGTTAGTTCCTGAAGCTTCTTAGATATTGTTTTCATTGTGATTCAGACTAAATCCTGTTTGTCCACCTACTCTCTTCTTTATTGAGCAAATAAGACTTTATTAACTTTTCAGCTCTTATCAGTACTTACCAAGTCCTCCTGTTTTGTCCACCCAGGACTCAGTGAGATGTAATTGGTGATGTATTTGCATATTATAAATACATAATAAACTGGATACTTTTTGTCTTTTTGAACAAATTTATAATGATTCGTGTGGAAAAAACATACTTATGGTCAGCCATTTTCAAACTATTGGCACAGGCAGAAAATTAGATAGTGTGCAACCTTAATTTAATTCAAAATACAAGATGTATTGCAATTTAGTAATTAACTGAATTGGAGTTCTGTGGTATACAATATCTATTCAGCCTCTAATCTGATTTACACCCCCTTGCTCCACTGAGATCTGTGTACTGAGTAAAATAGTTGTCATTATTCCTGAAGAATAACAAAAACACTCCCTGGCAATGTATTCAAATATATTAAATCTTTTTTTCAAATAACTTTATCATTTACATTCAAATAAAAGTCTACAACTGAACAAGTTCTGTATGGCTCTGTAAGCTGCTATTGTACAGCTCACATAAAGATGCCATGGAGCTCAGCTAGAAGTCACGATGACCAAGTGCCTTTCCTGAGCCCTTTTCTCCCCTCAGACTTACTCCATCATCTGTGATTGTAAACTTATAGCACCATAAAAGCAACAGGCCAGAGGAGAAGGTTCACACAATCTGAATGATCTACTCAGATAATTATAACACAAATTGCTTGGACTAGACTAATACAGTTTGTCTTTCAAAATGATTTTGATAGGTAGATGAGAATTTGAGCAGACATTTTGGCAGGCAGACAATATATGCTTACTGTAAGGTTCTGACTTTTTGTTGGTTATCTGGAAAATTCTAAGCAGTATTTTTTTTTTACGTTTTGTTTTTTTTTAATAAAAAATGAAATTTCACATTATGGGAACCACAAAACACTCAGCTCTGCCTAGCTATTCAAAATCTAGTATTTTTTTTATTTCTTTCTTGAATCTAGCAAAATGGATAATCTTTGAACTAAAAACTTGATCCCAGGAAAGAGAACACATTCTATAATGTAGGAGTCACAACTGTTCTATGAGACACGTGCCTCAACTGAATACAGCAGGAGAAACATAACTCAGTGTGAGAGCTGCAAAAAGTAGTAGAAACCATTAGAGGCAGACTTTTGGGCTTCTGTAGAAACCTGCAGACTGCAGTTCTTTCTTTTGATACTGAAAGCACTTATACTAGGTCTAAATTTTGGATAAAGTATTTGTATGTATCATCCTGTGCACATTGTCTATGTGTGTTCATGAAAAGGCAATGTATTTTCTGATTCTTTATATTTTTACTTATCTTCTTATTTTTTTTTACTTTTACTTTATATTTTTACTTATCTCTTCTGATTCTGAAAAATTAGATGTTATTTTCTTGACAGGTAAAAAAGATGTATTGCAAAGAGGGTACATTTTTAGCTTTGTCTGGAGTTTTTGACAGGTACTTTTGGGACATATCTACTGCCCTTCAGAAGCTCTAATTTCAGGGTAATTGTTTGGACAATTAAACTACTGTGAGTTTCCTATATGTGAAATTTTCAGTTTGTGTGACTGCTCTACAAATGACTTGTTTCTTCGTTGTTGTACACTGTGCTTGTGCAAAGGATTGTTTTACTAGACCTCAAAACTGTCACGAAGGAGCAGTATTTATAAAGATTAATTTTATATCAGAGAAAGTAGCTGTTTGTGCCAGCCATGGTATAGCAACTAAGAGCTTTGTGTTGTCATATAGCTAATTTATGAGTTCCACTGTGTAAAATACATGACTCATAGAGCCTTATGGTGTGCCCCAGTAGATATAATGGCTCTGTAATGTACGTGGTGCTTGTAAGGAGAGTTCAAAAGTGTTGTGGTTCAGTGAGCTGCTGATGTATTATTGTCATTACCTTTAGCATAATATTATAACATAACAGATCTAATTTCTTTGTCTTGCAAATTTTATAGATCTTCATAGTTGGGGGAACTGCACTGATATTGGAATGAGGGTTTAGTATCAACAGGAGGAAGTACCTCCTTTATTTTTGCAAATTCCAGCTTTTACAATGGTTACATGAAGCTCTATTTCACCCTCTTTTCTCATAGATAATTACCAGCCTGACCTCTCAGAACCTTGTTGTAGTTGTCCACTGAGAGCCAGTGTCTTTGTTATTATAATCCAGTATGTCCATAGCTGAAATAAATAAGAGAGTCATTCATTGATGGCACATAAACATTAAAAATGCTAAAACAATTGTTTTAAAATTTAAAGGAGTGATGATTCACTGCAATGCATTATTGATAAGCATAAATTATTGAGTTGGCTCAGTAGTGAAGCTACAGTTTAGAGATGGACTCATGGTCCCTCGAGGGGCTGTGGATACATGTAGAAGTGTGCTTTGCCAGCTGGCAGAGCAGCAATATTGTGTCAGCTGTGAGAGCAGAGTTACCTACGCCAGGCTGTAGGAGAGTGAGCAAAAGGCAGCCGACTGCGTGTGCTTATGAATGCATGATGTACATGGAGAGTAACCCATGAAAAAAAGATCATGTTTATTTTTGATAAATTGGAAGAGGGCAACCCAATGATAGTAACTCCTTTTTAATGGAAATGGAACGGACATAAAACCATGTTTTCCATGTTTGTGACCCTTTTAGATAGTTTTATGTTATCCACCGACCCCAGTATCTTCATTTTGTTGATGCCATTAGGCACACAGAAATGTATTTTCTTGTGCTTCTACATTGTTCTATGCATTAAACTAGTCTAAATTTTCCACCCTTGAGGCAATTCTCTTAAGAAACAGTTCTCTAGGGTGAAACTCTAAGGATGAAATTCTACCCCAAATGAAGTCGGTTGGACTACTTGTTCTAATTGTGATGAAGCAGAGAATTTACCAAGAATTATTTCCTTTCAGTAGTATAATGAATTTACATATCATGATTCAGGAGATTAATGGGCCTGATTTAAATGTCATGTTTAGACATACTCTCTATAGAAGCAATGGAAGTTATGTTCAGCTAAAGATAGGGTGGTCATTTATAATTTAAAGTCATACCTTTCAAATATCACTGGTACAAAGATTATAATGCATTTTTTTATTAAAGCCACTTGCTTATTTCCCACACAAATGTGAAGTCCTTTTGCTTTTAGAGAGAAATAAAAAATCCAGAAATGCAAAATTATGTGACTGAGGTGTAGTTTCCTTGATGCACCCAGAATGATTCCCACAAGGTTCACTGTTCTCTGAATGCATGGTATTCTTCAGTCCTTCATTTTGCCCAGTTGTTAGATGTGACATCTAACAGTCAATCTGTGGAACAGGTAAAATCTGACCTTTATACGTGTTACATGTTCCAGTGACCTCTCTGGAACTGCGCCTATGGTCGTGCACATATTTACAGCTGTTAATGAAAGCAATCCAGTCCTGCAAGCAGAATCTCATTCTTACTTGCAAAACACTTAAAGTTATATTTCCACTAGCTACTAATTAATCATTCTAAGTTTACATTGATGCAACTGAATTTGGCCTAAAGATGAACATCATGTTTGTTGCAGTAAAGCAGACAGATGCTTTGGTTTCTCCTTTGAAAGGTTGCCTAAGAAGCTGGAATAGTTTTTATGATGAAAAGATTATTGTGATGAAGCATTTTGTTGCATCTCCTACACATTAAAGCAGAATGTAAGGTGCAATAAGCTATAAATCTCTTCTTTGTATTGCTTAGCTATGCATCTAGTTGTATTGAAAGCAGCAAATATTGATTATAGTTTAAAGGCAATTAAAATAATGGACCTGTAGCTGGCAGAAACTGCCAAAGGTTTCTTGGCACTGACAGCATTTACCACATAAGCAATGACTGTCAAATTTAATGAGCAAACATATTTTCCAGGAACAAACATTTAATATTCACTCAACTCTATTTTACAGAAAAAAATTTTATTAAATTTGTGAGCAGACTGTTTTTTAAAGGGAAAAAAAAAGGATAACAAGGGGTCTAATTACAGCTGAAGGTGATTCAATATAAAGTAATTCCATAGCCACCAGATTGCAATGTAGCATGAGAAAAGAGACTGTCGTAAACTACCTGTACTGGAAAGTCCTTGCTTTCCACAGAATTCTCAGGATATCAGTGTACACCGACAAGACACTATTTCTGTAGTGTCTGTACTTAGGCTAGCCCTATCAAACACAAGTCAAGGCTCAGCTGATCTTACTGCCAGCACAGTTAAAAGTGACTTTGTCACAAGCCTTTGGGTGGCACATGGCTGAACAACCTTGGCATAAGCTGGAAAGAAAGTTTTGATCCCAAGAACCACATTTTTTTCCTGCTTTTCCTCTGATATAAGAGTGAATCCTCTGCCTGAGCCATGCATTACTCAGCTTGCATCTCCAGGTGTTGATGAGCTACATGTACTAGCTAAAAAGTGAAACCAAGTCTTGGATTATTTCTTAGTCTTCCTCCACTTCTACTCAAGATAGGTGGGGTAGGAGAACTTATTTTGTCCCCAGTGACTCTTGTATCCTGAGTTGCTTCTAGACTGTTGCCAGTCAGGAGGGAGAAGGAAAGGAACAAACCGTACATCATTGTACCTCCTGAACATTGTTGCAAGCTTACACAACGGGCAATCACCAGGTCTTTACAGAATTGTCCTCCTTAAACGATGATCTGCTGTTACAGCAAGTTCAAAAAGAGGTAAGCAGATATTCTCACAGTCTTTGAAATTGTCAATGTCATAGGAAAAAGGGAAAGAACAGTGTTTTGTGGAAAGCATTTCACTGGCACAGAGAGAGAAGAAAAATAGAGGGAGTGACTGTGAAAATGCACTCTTCAGGAGACAGATTTAAATGCATGTTCTCTTATAATTAATTCTCTTTCTAATGGGATAGAGGAGCTAAAGTCTTAGCCATTTTCCCTGTATTGTGTGCAGCACATGAATAATATCAGTTTCAGCAGTTGTTGGAGCTCTGCTGAATAAAGCCCCAAGGTTTTGCAGCTTCCATTCAAGTACCCTGGAGGATGCCTTTTTATGAAGTTTCACAAGGATTCCATTTTACAGTCCTTCTGTCCCTGTTTTCTTGCAAGACCAGTAACTCATATCTAGATTCCTCTTCAAGACTGACATCTGCAGTGCTTCCTCAAATGAACGTAGTTGACACATGTGTCATTCCTGCTTGTTTATCCTCCTGTATATTTGGCTTCTATCTTTTGTTTTCCTTGCTTCTAATGCATGGCCTTTGTTTTTACTTTTATTGAACTTTTATTATCTTGACCTATGATTTTTTTCCTATCTTATTTCCCCCTGCTCTCCCATCCTGTTGAGGAGGTGAGTGATAGAACAGGTTCGTGGTCATATGAGGTACAGCCAAAGTCAACTTACCACATACTGGTGATTTTAGCAGTTGTTTGATTTGACAATTAGACCTTAGCTGTTTACAGGCCAGATGTGGTTCTCACCTGTGTACTTTTATAGCACTGCCACTCTTAAACTAAATAAATTTCCTTCAGATATACATTGATAGAAATCAAATGTGAAATATGATTATTTATAGAGGCCTATCATGTTATATTCATCCATGTTACAGTTCAGGAGAATTACATCATTGCAGAACTGTGCTCAAAGAGGCCAGATTGGCAGACTGCTCTGATTCCACGTGTTCTTAAAGTTTATGAATCTATGAATGGAGAGTTCTGTGTTAATGGGTAAAAATGATCTAGAAGTGTCAGCAATAAACTTAGTCCACATTTTTGTTTTATGGCACTGAGCATGTGGTGTTTAGAAGCATTGAAATGCATGTGTGTCATGCATTAAAATATAGTAACATAAAATGCATTTATACCACTTCACAGAATCACAGAATCACAGAATCACAGAATCCTAGGGGTTGGAAGGAACCTTGAAAGATCATCTGGTCCAACCCCCCTGCCAGAGCAGGGTCACCTAGAGTACATCACACAGGAATGCATCCAGGAGGGTTTTGAATGTCTCCAGTGAAGGAGACTCCACAACCTCTCTGGGCAGCCTGTTCCAGTGCTC
>VZRW01012166.1:73168-105801 GCA_013398125.1 Aegotheles bennettii
TCCTGACACTCACCCTTTACATATTTGTAAACATGGATGAGGTCACCCCTCAGTCTCCTTTTCTCCAAGCTAAAGAGACCCAGATCCCTCAGCCTTTCCTCATAAGGGAGATGTTCCATTCCGTCAATCATCTTTGTGGCTCTGCGCTGGACTCTTTCAAGCAGTTCCCTGTCCTTCTTGAACTGTGGGGCCCACTTAGACATGTGTCCACTAACATCATCTCCATTGCTGGATGATAATAGCTAGGGGAAAAAAATGCCCTTTGTTCCAGAAATGGTGTTATTTTCAAGTTAATATAAGCATTTGAAATGGTAAGCTAGAGTTACAGAGCATGTATAAATGTATTATACAATCATTAAGAGTCAAGAAAATCTAAAATCTAATTACCATTAGAGATTTGACTTTGTGGGTCAGATCTACTCATCTGCCAGATGATGGGTGTAAAGAGAAGAACAACTGAAGGAGAGTAGATTTACATTGGTTATTAGGAAGAAGTTCTTTACTGTGAGGGTGGTGAGACACCGGAACAGTTTGTTCAGAGAGGTTGTGGTTCTCTCCTCTCTGGAGGTATTTAAGGACACCTTGGATGGCGTTTTGCACAATCAGATCTAGTGGGAGGTATCCCTGCCCATGGCAGGGTGATTGAAACTAGGTGATCTTTAAAGTCCCTTCCAACCCAAACCATTCTAATTCTATGATTCTACGATTCTAACTGAATCATCTAAAACTTTTGAATTATATTCTTGACATACCACTTTTTACTAGTTTTTCTTGGTAAATATTTCATATGGGGGAGTAACACAGATTTTTAAGGCTATGTCCTGAGACTTCCATGCACCTTCAGTAACACTTTAATATTCAATTAAACCCAGGATTTTGTTTGCCCAGAATACTATATACTTAAGTCATAATATTATAGAAATCATAGAACCATGGAGAAGTCTAGGTTAGAAGAGACCCCTGGAGATCATCTGGTTGAACCTTCTGTTGCAGGCCTGGGCTCAAAAGAGGTTACTCAGGGCCTTGTCAAACAGAGTTTTGAAAATATTCAGTGAGGGAATATTTTATCACTTTTCTGTGAAACCTGTTTCAATGTTTACTTGTTCTCATGGTGAAGAGGTTTTTTTTAATATTAAGACAGAATTTCCTCTGAAACAACTTGTACCTGTTGCCTATCATTCTGCCAATATATGTCCTTGTGAAGAGTACATCAGCCTTCTCTGTAACTAAGTATAAAGTGTTGAAAAACTGTAATTAGATTCCCTTTGAGATGTCTCCTCTCTGTGCTGAACAAACCAAATTTCTTACACCTTTCTTCATATGTCATGTCCTCCAACCCTCTCTTCATTTTGGTGACCCTCTACTGAATCCTGGCCAACTTTTCAGTATCTCTCCTCAACTGTGTAATCAAAACTGGACACAAAATTCCAGCTGTAGTCTAACAATTGTTAATGAAATTGAAATAATCACATCTTTTGATCTGCAGTTTAGTCCCTCTTTCTAATGCAACCCTGTGCATTCTTTCAATTCCCTGTGTAAATTCTCTTATATCCTCATAAAACTGTGATTAAATGACACCTGTGGACCCCAAGATGGATCTTTGGACATACTATATCATGGAATTACATAGGTACATGGGATTTGTGTGAATTTTGGGATCAGATGGAGTCTCCGTATCAAGTCAATACATCTTACAGCTTGCTGACTAATTTTCAGCACTGTTAACTTATCTCCCCCTTAAAGACAAAGTGTTAGCTCTTCCAACAACATTTGGAAAACATTAGCTTGACCATCATCTGGAAAAGAGAGAATTAAGAATCTACGTATGTCTGTGCACATGTGTCTGCATGGTATTTGTGAATATCCAAAACCGCCTGGTAGTTCTGATTTTAATTATGAAACTTGTGTATTTGTAGGAGAATTTTGTGTTGAACCACAGAGAAAAAACAGAATGGAAAACAATTCACTGAATCCTTTCAAATAATGAATATTTTAAGGAAAATACAGACCTGCTTAGAACTGTACTAAGAGCAGAAATAGTGATTAAGTATCTTGAATAAATTATTCACTTAAAATTATTTACTCAGGTCTAAAAGTCTGATTTTCTAAAGTCGTGAGGGCTCTGAAAAACATAAACCTATTCTCTTTCTGTGAGACATGGTTCCCAGAGTACATTCCAACACAATAAGATTTGCTTTCTTATATAGGGAAAGGGACTGAAACAAACTGAAATATTAATTTACATTGCACAAACTATATTGTCCTATATTCTTATATGAATGCTCTTGGCAAGAGCAAGGTGGCTTACTACATTCCCAAGATCATGCTGCTATTTCCAGGGTGAATCTAGCTAATTTTTCAGTTGTAGGTCAAAGATACGCCCAGAGAGATGTAGTGTGTTACGGATAACATACCATCTTATTCACAGCTGTCTTGTAATACAAGTGACTCCTATATGAGCATTTCCTATTCTCAGGAGGAACCTTGGCTTTATTGGTTGTTGTCCTATGTGGATTGCTTTGATTACTCTTTGACCTGAAAAGTGTCAGGGAACTTCCTGTCCATTGTTTTTATTGTGGCACCTACTCATCAGGCCTTCATCATTTTTAAGAGGGGCATTCCACCTTGCTGCCTGGGATATGCTCCCCTTAAGCTCTTAAGGAATTGAAAAATCTCAGGTTGGTAATGCCATTCATCTAAAGAATCTGTAGAGGATTCATCTGCCATTGAGAAGTAATAATCCTCACCATCTCAAAGCTTTCAAAAATTCACTAGCAGGCAATTGTAGTCGCCCTTTTCCTAAAGCACAGCTGCTTGGCACACCTGTTACAATATGGCTGTCTTTCCTGGGAAATGTGAGTGATTTAGTACTGAAAAATCTACCTACTCCATCAGGAGTTAGAAGCAGGATATAAAATATTAAGTCTTATGAAGAGGTGCCAAACTCACGATGTTCAAGCAAATTCTAACTGCAATGCATTCCTGATATCTGTATGGTAAAAACCATATTGTTTACATATTAATGTAAACAACCATTTTTGCACAACATCTATAGTATTTTCAAGGAAAAAAAAATATTTTTTTCCCTTGAGATGTTGTAGCAACACATTTTTACTTATTGAAAATACCTCCAGTGTGAGACGAGGTTTTGTTTTTAGTAAAAGACCCTCAGAGAAGAAATCAATACATTGAGCTCATAATCTAAAGTATTAATGATATTTAAGACTAAGTAGTTGTTATAGTTTGAAAGGGGCAGGCAAAATCTTATTGGCTTTTGCTGCCAAGACCCAGTGAATGAGGGGTGGAGTTTAAGCCCCTGTTGTAAAAGGGGGTCTGGGTATCAGTTATCAAGTTCCAGTATTCCACACCCATTTTCCTGCCAGACTCTATAAAAGCCAGGAGGACGTGGGGGGGAGTTCAGTTCTTTCTCCTCTTGCCCTGGTGGTCTCTCCGGAGTTGAGTTCTTTCTCCTGCCCTCGTGGAGTTCAGTTCTCTCTCTTCTTTCCCTCTCTTGCCCTGGTGGTCTCCCCAGAGTTCAGTTCTTTCTTCTGCTTGCCCTCGTGGTCTCTCTGGCTTCAGTCTCCTCCTGCCTCGCTCCTGCACTTTCCCTGCCTGCAGCTCGCCACGCGGAGACCAGAGAAGAGGCCCAGCTTTGGCTACCAGCTTCGCCACGTGGTCTGCAGCATTCCAACTGCACTGAGTGCTGGAGTTTTGGACTCTTTTTCATCCCATCGGCTTTGCAGTAAAGGACCTTTCAGCAGCCTGTAACGCCGGTCATCTGAGCTTGGGTTGTATATTTTGTATATATTTTCCTTTTCCCCACCGGTTAACTCTTTCTCCCTGTGCTATTAAACTCGTCACAGTTTTGAATTTTCCAACCGCTCAGCCTGTCTTTCCTTACTCCCCTTCTATTTTCAGGGGGGAGTGATAGAAACAAATTCTGTCTGGTTTGTGGCTTGCCCTGGCCATTTGCAAAACCAGCACAGTAGTAACAGATGCACTTTAAAGAACTAATCGCTCACATCAGTTATATTATCTTTGCTGTTTATATTTGCCAGATAAAGAGTTGGTTAGAAGTGAAGGCAGTTAAAATCAAGAAGATAAAGTTGAACCTGTAAAGAAGGTTCCAGAAGTCCTGAAACAAGCCCAGTCTTTTTTTGCCTTGTCCAGCACACACATTTTTCCCTTAATCCCCAGCTCCTTGTTCAGTCAAATCCAGGACATTTTTCCAATTTCTTATCTAATAGGTTTTTCTCCTCTATCTCTGGCCTCTCATGTCCCACTTGCATTCCTGGAACTTGAGCTTCTTCACCCAAGTATGTGTTGCCTCTTTCTCTAGTTTTAATATACACCATGGCTCCTACTCTTCATGTATTTTTTTCCATTGAGTCTCAGTTACCTATTGAAAGCCTCAGTCTTTCTTCAGCTTCCAAGATTACCTGACTATCCTCCTTTACGTTTCTTGCTCTGCACCAGAACCATGAGTCTCACTCTTGTTTCCACTTTGCAGAGGACCTGGATGCAAGGATCCTAGGAGCCGGAGTGGGAAGGTGCATTAGTATTGTTCATCTGGTGAGGAACTGGGGAAGCCTTTGTCTGTCTTTGTACATTTTTACTAGTAGAAGATTATGCCCTCAGTACTAGGCTAACTTGCATAGTAACTTAATTTCACCAGGAGAAACTAGGCATCTCAAGGACTAATTGTATTCATTAATCTTTGACATAATTTTCCCCTGAAAGTGTAATTTGTAAAAACAACAAATGTGCAGTGTTTCTCTTAGGTACTCCAGGAATCTGGGTATTTTGGAGAATGTTGTTCTGAAAACACCCATAGGGACCATGAACACACTGTTCCCTTTCAGAGCAGGTAGCTGTGTCTTCATGAGCTGGTGGAAATGCCAACATTAACATCTCTATACATCAGAGTTTGTCCATTTGGAAAATCAGCACAATAAAAAATATCTCCCAGGTGGGTAGTGAGACTGAGTTCACACTTGCATAATAAAACATGTTAAAAATAATAAAAATAACTGGTAAAACAAACCTAACTCTATATAATTGATTTCTTCCATAACTCCCCTACGATTTAGAAATAATCACCATTATTATCTGTGTTTTTGTAACAGGAAAACTTAGACAGAGAGAAGACATTTGACATGTTATAAACTTAGAAGTGTAATCACAAATTGAACTCTGAGACCAAAGTCCAACTCACAAACCAGTCAAAATATTCTTATACAGCCTTGTTTTACTGTTTTTATACCAGCAATCTTCAATCATAATTAAAACAGAATCTCAGCAAAGCAATAGCTACTGAGCTCCTTCTGTGTCTGTTAGGGTGGTCGTAGTGCTGGGGAGGTAAATATGTTAATTATATCAAAACCTAACACTTGTTAAATTTTAAATTGCTAGTGCAGTCATACTCTTATGAATTTAAAAGTGGAATCCAATCTGACTTTATCAAAATCAGTGGCAAACTGTCTAAAACCCTGAAGGAGAATAATAAACTTTTCCTTGTTTTTTTTTCTCTGATGAAAGGTTAAGGGGAAAGATCAACATTTTCTTACTTTAGCTCTGAAAGAAGATTTAAAAATCACTATTGTGCAGCATTTCCACATAAATAACCAGATGAATTTTGATTTCTCACTGTTTTCATGCAGGTGCTGTTCTCTACCTCTCAGTTGTTTTTAGCACTTCTAACGTGGATTCACCCTTGTTACAGAAACCATTTTGAAGGTATGACAAAAGTCTCCTTGTAATAACACAAGAATTCATATAACACTAATGTGAAGAAAAAGTGAGTGGATTTTAAATCCTCTGTTTGTGGTAACTGCATTTCAGTGTCCTGCTGGATGAATATGTAAAGAATTATACACAAGTAAACTGTAGAATAATTTTGGAGGATGAGATTCGGGAGTATGAAAATACTTGCTCTGATTTGGGACTGGTAACATGATGTGGTGTGGTGTTGTTCCATTTCATGTCTCACAGTAATAGTCAATGGTGTAATGAGGACCAGTTCCTCCTTTATGATTTCTTTCTTTTGCTTGTCAAAGGAAGACTTTTTCTACAAGTATTTACTGTTCCCTAGCTCATTTAATCAATCTAAAAATATTTTAGGGCATTTTATTATTCCTGACTATAAACCATTACCCTTGCATACCAGATTTCTGCTGTTTTTAAAAAAACTTCACCATAAGTTAAGTGATTTGCAAACTGCAAAACAATAAAGAGCTTGTTATGTCATTTTTGTGGCAACTTTAGAAGAGAAGCACAGTGGGAGTTTGTGAAAAAATGACAAACATAGTATTTTTCAGCTTAACACTGATGAGAGACACATTTCCTAGGAATTCTCTTTAGTCATTGCTATAAACTATCAGCTTCCAGGTTTCTCTCTGAATGCAGTGGAAGTGAGATCGAGCCTTGCAGAGAAATTATGTGGTGTTTGCCTTTTAGTGGGAATGGTGCTACCCCAGAATGCTTGCAGTAAGCCTGAGATTGCTTCTTTTAATGATGAGTGGGTTGTCTGTACACACAAGGTGATGTAAATCAAATATATCTATCAAAACATAAGATCTTGTCACTATTTGAAAGACACAGTGATAAACATGAAAGCAAAGCTGGTTAGTAAAAGTGTCACAGCGATCTCTTGTCCCTTAAATTTGTTTATTTTGCAGATCAAACATTACAAAGAAATAGAATCATAGTCATGAAATCACAGGACAATTTAGTTTGAAGGGACCTCTGGAGGTCATTTAGTCCAACCTCTCCCTCAAAGCAGGGATAGTTTTTGTCATATCTGGCTGTTTAAGGACATATTCAGATGACTTCTGGAAATCACCAGGGATGGAGATTCCAAAGCCTCCTTGGGTAAACTGTTCCTGTATTTGATCACCCTCATATCAAGAGCTTATATCTTTATATCCAACTGGAATTTTATTTGTTGCAGCTCCTGTCAGTTGCCTCTTCTATTGCTGTGTACCTCCGACAAGTGTCTGGCTCCATTGTCTACAAATCTTCTCTCAGTAGAGGAAGATTGCAGTTAGGTTTCTCCTTAACTTTCTTTTCTGCAGGTTAAATAAACCCATTTCCCTTGGTTTCACCAAGGTTCCAGCTCCCTACTGATCATAATAGTCCTCCACAGAATTCTCTCATGTTTATTGATACAGCTCTTTCACTAGAGGACAAAATTGAATGTTTTATTACAGGTGTGGCCCCCCAAGGGCTGAGCTAAGTGTAATAATCACTTTTCTTGAAGTAATAGCTATGATTTTGCTAATGTAACCCAGTATACTGATAGCACCATCAGTACGGACATGAATTTCTGACTCATACTCAGTAGCAAACTGAGGCTGCATCCATCAGGATCCTTAGATTCTGTTGACCTGTTATGCAGTTGGCTAGTTCCACAGGATATCAAAGTCACTCTCATTTCTGTGTCTCATGCTATACTTTCCACGACTTCTAGAGCCTGAGATAGCCAACTCACAAACTGGTTCATTCTTTCCTCTGAAAGAACTCACATAAAATGTCATTGTCACTTTATTCCATTTGTGTTTGGAAGATGCATTTCTGAAAAACAGGAAGGAGATAAAGAAGTGAAATATATATGGAACATATAAAAAAGATATCACAGCAAGTCATTATTCCTCTGTGAAAAATGCTTTTCTGTGCTTTGGAAGGACATTGCCAAGCAATTTTCCAAAATATACTTCATGTTTTATTGTTATTTTAGACAACATAAAAAATTAACATACAGCCACACAAAAGCTCTTAGATTCTAAATTGCAAGCATTACATTGCAAATGATAAATGAAAGAACTTGCCTTTCCTTTAAATTGCCTGTAATACTCTCTTAAAACCTAAACCTCACTGTCAGCTCAAGATTCTCTTGTGATCCTCTTCTGTAGGTTTGTTTTTTGTTGTTCTTTTTTCTTTTTTTTCCCGCATGGTAAATTTTTGTTACCTAATTTCTAAGAAATCTTCCTTTATGGCACTTGATATCCAGTACCAGCAACTTTTACAGCCTTTTATTTTAACACTCAGTTATTTTACAGTTCATTGTGCAATTGACCTCTAAGGAGTCCACAATATCCTGTTTCGTGCACTGCTACTTTGTTCAGTCTTTTACAACTGTAAAATCAATATACTGTTACGGTACTCGATTTTCTGAAGAATGTGCACACAGTAGTGTTGCCTACCCTCCTGAAACATGTTGTCAATTAAAGCAGCTATGTTAGATATCTCACTTTCTCTTTCCCCCCCCCTTGTCACAAAATACCTAAAATACAACCATAAATGAGTTCACTGCAGTGATAGACTGCATACTGACTCACTTGGTTGTGATTTACCAACTTTCCCTTCAGTGTGTTAAGATATTGACATATTTTTATTCCAGAAGACTGATGTTTGCTTCTGAAATTGCTGTTCAAGGCCAAAAGACCTTGAAGGGGAGTACTATCATATGCATTTATTGACCCATGATATTTACATTTCCTCAGTCTTCTACACTCCCTTCAAATGGTCACTTCTGTGACAAACAGACTCTTAATTAGCATGGCCTTACCATTACAAGGATAAAAGGGACTAAACAAGCACATATGAGCACTGAAACCTGCCTGTCCTACATTGTTGATCTTCTCAGCATGCTCATTGAATGTGTTTTGGACCACTTTCACTAGCTTTTTCTAAAACAAACCCCAGGAACAGGCAATTGATTCCTGAAACATGACACATGGATGAAACTGCACCAAGCCTGGGTCTCCTTGCTGTACACTGTCATCCAGCACAGTCACTGTAAGGTTTGTACCTTCACACACCTTGACAGATCTCCAGGCCATGCTCTGGGGTGTGCATTGTGTACCTTCAGTTTCATATTATCAGACCATATATGGGTTGCAACACAGCTGTCAGGTGTTTTGAACTAAAAATCCCTTGAAATAATAATAATGCCTTAGGGTTACAGGGTATTCCCAGGAGAGTACACCCTGGGCCAAGTGCTCTGGAAACAAAGTAGTAGGTATGACTAGTGTGTTATAGTAGGGGGTTAGACACTGGCTACACAGACATGAGACTGTGCCATAAGACTTTTGGCCAAAATCCTCTTCTTTTCATCTCATTTCTCTAGTGATTTTACACAGATAAATACATGTTCAGGGTTCATAGATGTCTTTCAGGTTACCCTGGCTTTACATATCACAAAATCACTAGTAAACGGTAATAATCTAATTTCAGCAATATGCTTTGTTACATTCATGATTGCCTATAGGGAAGGATTCTTTGCAATTCAGAGTTTGCAGTGAATCACTCACCAAAGACATATTTTGCTTCAGTTGCTTAGATAAATTTCTTGTACATAACATGAATTAAAAGCACATTTTAGTATGTCTTTTCATTACAAACTTTAGCAGCTTATTGTATTATGCAGTCGTATGTCTATTTCCAGATCTTAACTTCCAAGTCCTTCTTCCTTTGTTGCTTTTCGTTATCGATAAGTCAAGGGAAACATATAGTACTAGGTATTCATGATACGATGCTACGTTTACCCCTGAAATTTCATCAGTTTTGCAGGGATATTTTTCACTGGTCTTATCTCTGAATTTGAGGGTATAATGCAATGCATTAACAGAGCAAAACTTGCAAACACTGTGAAGTGGGTTTTTTGGGGGGTTTGATTTTGTTTTGTAAGCTTAGAAATAGGTATCACAAGATTTCATTCCTCTGGCATAATGCACACTTACTGGACAGAGTTGGAAGTTTTTACCTTTTTTTTCATTTTCCTAAAGTCTTCTTTTTCACCTCTATCATGCTAAAAATCATTTTTTATTTGTATAAAGATAGCAAGATTGTCTAATATTAACTTGTCTAAGACAAAAACATACCTAATCTAGCATAAGTTATTCTTTTTTCCTCAGAAACTTGGTAGACATTCTCATTCTTTTGAGACTAAGTTAGTTAAATTTGTCATTGACTATCTTTTAACCACACAATGCTTTTTACTTTCTTTTTAGTCTTCTTGTTTTACTTTTAACTCTCTTATAGTTGCCTGTCTAGCATTATTTCATATATTATTTAATGGCTAAACTGAGCTGATTATTTCAGTTGAGAATACCATTACCAATTTCCCTGATTATCTAACTGAGCACTTGTTTTTTTTCTAGGATGCAGTGTATCTTTTCCAGAATAAATGATTTGAAAAATAAAATTCTTTTTTACTGGTACTTCTATACATCACATATTCAGTGGCTACATATTCAGAAGCGGTGAATTGCTGACTGCTTGAGGGTTTTTTCATAAACACCTCTAAGTTTTTATTATTAACACTCTCAAAAATGTTACTTAACAAATCTAAATTTTATTGGGTTTTAGTTTCACAGATTTCACCCTGGTTACATAGAAACAAAGAAAAAAAGTCAAGAGAACTGGGGATACATTGTAAATGTAATGTCAGCAGACAGAATTGCATACACTAAATATACTGTAGACTACCTAACTAAATTACTATAAATTACAAATGCTCATAAAAATTAATTTAACAGTTAAAAAGCATGTTTAGAAAGAGGACAAACTGCTTTTCCAGTTATTGCTTAGGCACACAGTGCATATATTATGTTTAATTCTGTTTATTAAAATAATATTTACTTTATAGTTTCACCAGAGACAGGGCTGTAAAGATTAATGTTTTTGGTGTTAATATTGGATAAGATTAATGTATGGATAGTGCTAAAAAAACTGAAACATTTGAAATTAAAACCTCTTACTTGTTTATAAATTATTTGAAATTATCTGTATGTAAAAAAGTAATTGCTGTTATTATTTTATTAGTATAAATCATTGAATCATAGAACTGAGGTTGGAAAGGGCCTCAAGCAAGTTTGCCCTCTGCTCAAAATAGGATTAATGAAGTTACTTTAGACTGATCAGGGCTATATCCAGGATGATAGGATCCTAAATTATTCATAGAATCTCTACATTAAATTATTATATGATTATGTCTCTTTTTTGTCCAAGTTCCAGATACTTGTTATAGAAATAAATACACTTTCAGGTAGGCCTTTTGGAAGTATAATAGCTTCATCTTGTAAACCTGTACAAAGTTTTAGCATAAACAAAACCATAATGATAGAATCAGAGGTTAGCTAGTGCTAACAGACCAGAAGTAGGCTTGGAATTTGGACCCTGTAGCATTTACTTGCCACCAGTGATAGTTCTTGCACTGCTGCTCCATAGTATTAGGTTTTCTTCAGGATATCATTCTTGAAAATATGAGATTATGCAAAAACATGTTTCATTTATTTTTCTCTGTTTATGGAATATATCTCTCTGTCAAAATCCTACTGAACAATTTGAAAATAAATTCATATTGTTTTGATATATTTTATGATTTATTTTTTTTTGAGGTTTAATGCATTACTTTAGTGCTTGGCATTGACACAGTAAGAACTGCCACAGGCAACACAGGAACAGTTCATTCTTACTCTGGTTTGGTATTAAAATACTCAATAATTTTTTTTTATTTTTGTCTTTCACTGAGGAAAATCACAAGAAAAACAAACTTAGCAGAGAAACCCCTCAGTTAAGTTGAAACATACCAAACATTAATTTTTCAGTCCAAAACTTTTTTGGAACCTCTTAGTAACTGTGGTTTTTAAAATATTATTTTTATTTTGACAAGTGTTTGAACTTCTGGGTACCATCTGAAAAGACATTTTTTGTCACAAATTTTCCATTTAAATTTAGTTATTAGAGTAAGTATGTAAGTTTACACAACAGTAACTGAAGTTATTGAAATATGCTCATCCCATATTAGAGAGAAAGTCAAGATCAGATCATTCCTCAATATTTGGCCGAAATCAAAGCCAGGAACACTCTGACAGTGAACAGTCTCTAAGAGTCAGGAACAAGGATGGCTCACCTATTTTGAACCATTAGTAACTTGAAAATAATTTTTTTTGTCTCCTCTAGCAAGGAATGTGGATTGAGGTGACACGTAAGCTCAATAACAAAATATCATGCAAGTTGAGGGAGAGAAAGTAAAACAAGTAAGTTGTTGCCTCTTGAGCACATTCATATTTCAAATGTGTCTGTACAATTTTTTTATTAAGAGTTCATAAAATTATCTTTCTAAAACAGTGTGTTTTGCCTTGGTTGTAGTCCATATACTTATATTTAATATTTCTTTATGGCTTTATGTGATGCTATTTCAAACTCTCAGAAATATTTCAACAGGCAACAATGGGAGTTCATTCGGTCTCACATGGAAAATAATACACTGCTTTTTTAAAAATTATTATTATTTAATCATATATATATATTGCTATCAGCATGGACAAAACTTCCAGAATTGGATACTGTTTTTTAAATGTTTTATGGTCTACTTTAATGAATAACATATGTAATAACTAAGAGACTGTCCACTAGACCAAATCCATATAACAATGCAATTCAAGGGAATTAAACATTAACATAAACCAAGAAGTCACAACATGAAGGTCTATTAAAAAAAAATAGTATTACATAATGCCACCTTGTGGATGTTTCATAAACCTCTTACGGAGGAAGCAGAGTAAGAGACAAAGCATCTGCTTCCAGGTTGTTGATTTACAGACCTTTAAAGAAGATCAGTAGTAAATTTAAATAAAATTGAGCTTGATTTTCCCAAAGGCAGACCTCTTAGATACTTCATTAACACCTTGGAGATTTTGAAAATAGAGAAATTGAAAGATTTTCAATGTGTTAATAATCTTTTTGATAATAACGTTAAAAACCACTTTTGAAAACATTAATATTTGAATATTTGAGATTGTCTAAGTGTACTGCAAAGGGTCTGCCAAAAGCTGTCATTACAATACTTGTTTAAAGAAAATGCAGAGAAGTTCTTAAATCACTTTTACATGCACCAAGGCTTTCACTTGTAAAGGACAGAGAGGAGAAAATTTCAGGAGACAACATGAAAATAGTCTTTGAGTGTTTATGAGACATATAAAATAAAATAATGCCTTTCAGATATACTATTGAATAAAAAATACTGTTACTTGAAATTTGCTTAAGCATTTTGTGGTTGCTCACAGAAGAATATCATGTTCTACCAATGTCATATTTTGAACAAAAAAACCCCAGCCCCTTTCCAAGATTATGACAAAATACTTTCATCTGTATTTTCTAAATGAATGATTATATTTTTTCCAACAAACTATTTTTATTTTGAAAGGCAATTAATGAACTGAAATTGGCTTCACCCAAAAACCCCAAGTAAAATAAAAAGAAATCTTAAAACGAAACGTTTTAAAATTATCAAGATGAAGTATTTTAACTGACATCATCAAAATTATATTTCAGTCTGATTTTCCGTTTGAAAACCTTGTTGCTATTTTGATTTTCTATTTGTTGGTTTGGTTTTTTTTGCTGCTCTGGAAGATATTTCTCACTGGCATGTACTGTATGGCAACACTTTCAAAGTTGTTGATCTGTTTAAGGAGTCCAGACTAACTCACTGCCTCTTGAACAAGAAGTTCACGGAGGGTGTGTCTAGGCTGACTGGTACAAAACTGCTCTCCTCTCTACTGCCTTCTGGAAGTGGTTTTTGGAACAAGGTCTTTCATTTCTACCCAGGTTTTCTTAGTAAGAGAAGGGTTTGATTTAGCTGAGAACGATGTCTGCATATGAACCTACTTGCACAGTGCATAGCTGACAGGGAGCTGAATACTTTGAAGCTAAATGAGCAATGGCTCAACTTCATAGCACAGATCCACCCTCATGCTCTTTTTGTATGGATTTTCCATGGATTTGGGATCTCAAAGCAGGCTTAGGCAAACCCTCAGTTATGAGAAAGCATACAGAATAAACAAGAAATAAATTAAATTCAGTACATTCTGTTTTGTTTGTATCCATGAGGTCCTCTGACTTTTAACAGTTATCTAGCATAAAAGGAGGAAGTAGCTGGCCAGACTTGCTTTAAGCAAACCTGAAATTGCAAAAAAATTAATTTAATGGAAAACTAAGTGTAGAGACTGTCTGTAAGATTTTTAAACTAAGGATTTGTTGAGTGTTTCCTAAAGCACAATTAACTATCATGTGTGAAAGTCTGTGGTCAGGTCACAAGCTAAAATAAATGCTATGAGTTACAGTGCATTTGAAAAGTATACATGAAGTCAGATATGTAGGGTACTTTACAGAAATCAAGAACACATAATTTGTTTGTGAATGTACTATAAAATCATAAGGTGCCTTGGAGAAGTAGTTTATAATCTCAGTAATTCAGCTTTCATGTCTATAAAATGATAGTATTGGTAAAAGTGCAATGTATTTTGACATCTATGGATGAAAACATTATTTCAGTAACAAATAAATGATAGGTAGTACCTAGGTATTGCTGTGTATTACAATCT
Source organism: Aegotheles bennettii (assembly GCA_013398125.1). NCBI lineage: Eukaryota > Metazoa > Chordata > Aves > Caprimulgiformes > Aegothelidae > Aegotheles > Aegotheles bennettii. The sequence continues at coordinate 87,556 of VZRW01012166.1, forward strand.
GTTTCTCAAGGTTAATATGACTTGTGTCAAATCCATACACAGATCAAAAAAAGAGAATCTCAGTTTTACAGTAGACATATGGGCAAAGAAATATTGTGATCAATATATATATGGCCTTACAGATGTAGAAAAATGCCCCTATAAACTACTTAACTTTTCTGAATTATCCTTAGAAAGCAGGATGGAATTTTATATTAGTTTCCATGTCATGAATATTTGAGATCTCTGTAGTATATTTTGTTATATAACAAACTCAGGAAATACCACACACAATTTTCAGGTATCTAAATAGAAAAAGCAGGGAAGTAACATTCAGAGGTAAAGTTTGATCTGACTAGGAAGAAGCATATATACTAATGACCTCCTCCTTGGCTAGCTAGTAGCATGAGTTTTGTGATGGAGGGTTTTATTTTTATGAATTATATTTCTGATACAATTATGTTGTAAAATTATATGTATTCATCCATAAGACCCTGTCCTTCATTTTCAGATGAATGACTTGTCATTCATGTCTGTCAGGGAGTCTCAGGGCAAGGCTATTTAAGCTGTCAGCACCAGTGAGATGCTAAAATCATCATATCAAACATAGGCAAACTTTCCATATGGATCTAGAAGTATAGTTTTCATGGCAGTTAAAAGCTGAAAGGTTTCCATAATTTTCAATATTTTGTCTTGTACTGCTTCATCCATAACTGGTGACAAGGAATGACAACATTGACTCAATATTTTAAAAAAATGACATTAATATGAAGAGCTGGCTTGATAGTAATGATGTGCTCTACAAATGCAGATACTGTTCTCTGAAGGCTGGTTATGTTTCAAGCACTCAGCCATGACTTTCACTTTTCTCATTACGTAAAGTAACCTATATAGTGGCTTTATACAGTATGGAGAGATTGGTAGTGTTCTGTTGTGTGTATATGCAAATATTCAGACAACAGTGAACTTTGGGGTTGTTGCCTGACAATGGGGAGACTGCTATTACCCTGTTACTTGCCATGTTATGATATCCACTAGTGGTTAACAGTCATTCATTGTACAGATCCTGGTTTCCAGAAAAGCCATCATCTTAGCTATGGTATTGTTGAAAATGATATTTCAATCCATGAAATACAGATTTTGAGGATGCTGAAACACTTTGCAGGAAAAGAAGGTATCAATGATAAAGGTTAACAATTAACAAAATAAAAAATGTAATGCACGTAAATATACCTATCTTCAGAAGTTCTTAAACTACATTATAGACTGGTCAACTTCTCAACTGTCTTCTGATATTTTTATCTGAAAGATAAGAAGCATGAGGTACCTAGAAGATAAGGAAAAATCCTCTGGTCAAACAGCATTTCCAAGGAAAATACAGAAATAGTATTTGAATATTGAGTATTTCAGTGTTTTTGCTCCAAGGACTGAACATCATCTAAACTGTACTACTAAACTTTTGAAGAATCACTCCAAATTGTATACCTATTTGTGTGCGTGATTATAACTGTGCAAAGTGAGTATAATACTAATGATCTGCAAACAGAAAAGGGAGCCTGAAATAAATTTATTTTAAATCAGTATGAAAATGTGGTCCTACATTTTTTATTTATTTACTGTAACATTTGTCATGGAAAACTGATCATCTACATGAGAGAAGTGAACATGGATGAAGGGATCTACATAAGCTTGATGGTACTTCGGAATTTTACTATGGGGAAATTAAATTTTTGCTACTTTAAGAGCAACAATATTATTGAAGGCCTTTGCACAGGTGAACTAAGCTACTGCTCCATGTATATGGAGCAGCACATATAAAACATTCACATGATTAGTCCCAGTGCAGGTTTGTCTATACATTATTGAACTCACTTTGGTTTTAATCCCTCCTTTCACATAAATTATGATGCCAATTCAACAAATTAGACTAGGAAAAGAGTACAGTCAGATAATCTGTCCCCAAATATGCAGTAAGCCTGAGAGGGAGCTCACATAGACTACAGCCCTAGCTGAACTACTTTCATATCAACCCTGATTTTCTGCTTAAGTTCTCCAAGATCTCCTCCACTATCTGTCTTGACAACCCATTCCAGGTCTTCTTTGTCCTTACAGTCAGACTGTTTTTCCTAACATATACTTGAATTGTTTCCTACTTTCTTTTTCCTGTTGCTGATGGATAAAGAGAAGATGCTATTACCTTTGCAAGAGTTTTCTCCTATTGCCCTTTTCTCCCTAAACAAACAACTCTAAGTCTTTCAAACTTTTCTGAGTTATCACATCTTCTAAATGCCTCCTCTTGCTTGTTGTTCTCCCAAGTCAGTGCTTGATTTTCAATTTTCTTGAAATTAAATTTCTACATAAATAAGTTCTTACTTGGCTTGTCTGTAGCAGGTGATCAACCCACCTGTCTTTGTGTGAATTCACACAAAGTATTGGATATGAACAATCAGAATGAATTGTTGACTTAGTTTTTGCTGGACAAATAAAAAGGAAGAAGACATTTCATAGAAAAAAAAAAAGATAAAATCTAAGACTACCACCTTTCAGAATTAGTATAGTCTAGGAGGTCAGTTGATAAATTGGAAATTTGGTAGCAGAACAGATATAAGGTAAAACAGACTTCTTTTTACAGAGGAAAATTAAAAAAACACATATAAGAAATATACAGGAGTTCTCCAAAGCAACAATAAAAAAGATTTCTCTCCTCTTCTGTTCACCAAAATTGTTGATGTTTTCCATTCAGTAGAAATATTTTTAAAAAATTTGTAAGCCATAATACTTAGAGGAATAAAAAATATGGTACAAAAATTCAGAAGTTAGCTGCTTGTATAAGACAGAGGAATCTAAAAATTATTAAAAATACAAATTCTGTCCTATTCTCTATCATATTTTGCTAAATATTTTACACTTATTTTTACTAAAGAAGCTCCATCTTTCTTCCTTTCTGAAAGAGTTAATACCTGTAGTAAAGGGAAGAACCTTAAATATGGAGAATTCCAGGGTCTACGATTTACATTTTTTCTTGAATTTTATCAGTTCTTTTACAGAAACAATTTTTCATCCACATTTCCTATCATGCAGAGTATGAGTGTATAAGGATTATTTCACTTTCATCATAGATTTTTTGATGGGACTGGAATATGAACATGTAGTAAAAGTTTGAATCTGTTTTTGGCAACAAAAGTCAAGAGGCAAAAAGATGTTAGACCAAAATAATCCAAATGTAATTATGATCAAGTTTAAAGAAATAAATTTACACTGGGCAGTAAATATTATGCAGATAAGATGTGAGAATAAACAGACCAGAATGATGTTCAATACACTTGAAAAAAGAGTAATGTTAAAAAAGACTAATGTTACAAAGTAATATTAAGAACAAAATGGTGCTAAAGGAATATTTTTCTGCTTTTTCTGAGTAAGATATATGACTTTTAATTCCCTGGAAAATCTTACAGTTTGTGATGAAATGTTATTTCCCAAGGCAAGAACCTCTTGCTTTAGCTCATTAACCTAGGTAAGGCACTCATATTTATCGAAACTAAATTAACAGTTTATCTGTTAAAATGGTCTTAATATATACTTTGTTCATTGGTAAAAATAAATTTTTTTCTGTATCTTTTACAAGCTTTTTCAAACACACTGCAGTGTATGATGATTAGCTATTAAAAGTCTATGCTTTCAATATTTAATTTCTATTCCCTCAGGCTTAAGGAACAGAAGGACGCCTTTCCTAAAACACTTGTGAATATAATGGAAATAGCAATACCCACCTCATTTCTGTTTGATCTGAATATCTAGAGATGGCTAATTCATATGCAAACAACACACAAAGGGAGATTTTGCTTCAGAGGCCTCTCTAAATACCATGATATCAAAGCTCAATAATTTGTGAAGCTTGACTTGGGTTTTCTGAGTATGAGAGATTCCTATCTATCTCATCTAAAGGGAAATAGAGGTCTAAAAGGAACCCAACTGGCCCAAAATCACTAAAGCAGCCATAAAAATTTATTTAGTTTAGTTACTGCCATTATGTACACTCCTTACAACTTAAAAGTCACCCTCTGAGGTGCCATGTGGGAACTGTTGCAGCATACACTGATTCTCTGAGTTTTATTAGTTCTGCAGTTGACTGCACGGTTTCACGAGGACTGAAAAGAATTATAATGTACTTGCAGATGGCATCCAGAAACTCTATACAGCCCCTATTTTGACGATATTAGAAGCCATTCCAGAATATCCTAAGAAACAAATTGACCCTCAGAGGTTCTCCTCTGTAGGGACCTGAATCCCTTCAAGAAATAAAGCATTCTCACTGATCCATGTTCAACAGTATATGTTTTGCTAAGTGTAGCTGAGTGAGGATGTACATTTTTATATCTGTGTCTGCATTCTCTTAAAATGGATCATGTGAACTAACATGATGGACAATTGATTCCAGTGCCACTCAAGTATCACATGTGCAGTAAAGACAAGCATTGCAGGGCAGCTGGAATGAAAGTGCTGCAAAACTGACCAAACCAAGAGAATAATATTTGTCTTAAATTACTTAAATTTTTTTTAGGTTAAAACTGTGAAAATAATTTCTGACAAAAAACAAAGTCCCAGATCCATATTGCATTCTCTGGATGAAATCTTGCAATAATATGAATGGCAAAAACCCAACCAATATTATATCTCTTAGGTCTGAAATGCACTTACTGCCCATTATTCAGAGACACCAGACTGGCTTTATTAAAACCTAAAACTCAGCCAGTGTCTGCAAATGACCTAATTTGATTTGCTCTGAAACACAGAAATCTTGCATTAATACCAACAGTGAATGACTGACTGAGTTTTAATATTTCTAGGTCTAAATGGATATAAAAATAATAAATTTTTTTTTAAATACTCAAGTTAGTGTTTTTTAGAATTATGTATGTGGATTATATAGATTTCATACAATTTCTATTTGAGGCCCAAAGGTCCTACTTTTGTGAGCTGTCTAACATTTTTAAAATCCTATTTTAAAGTATAGTGTGAGATAAGGCCAACTGCTCTTGCCTCTTATTGTAAGCACATAAGTGAGTTTTACCCTGGAAGGGAGCAGCTGTCTGTGTCTCTGTATGACTGTGTGGGAGGACGTAATACTTGTTCCTCCACATAGCTGATGCATTGTTGAGCCTCCTAAAGGTCATTTCCAAAGGAACATTGGGACTGACCTCTCTAGACCAGTGACTGGGTGACTGTGGGGCATGTAAATTAAAATTAGCCATAATACTGCTTGTGACATTTCAGTTTTTGTCAGAAAAAAAACCCAGATATGTGGGATGAGCTCCATTTCTTGTGTTGTTTTAATTCAAAACTGCTCATTTGATTTCCTAGCTATATAACCTCTGAAAAGAAGACCATGGAGGCCTCCAGTGACAGAATGGACCCAGTCCCATCCGTTGTCCATTCCTACCACTTTGGTGGCTGTACCTGGCATGCAGGAGCAGCACGGAGCAGCTTGTCTCTGCAGTGTTATTTGCTGACCTCACATCTACAGCCTCCACCCTTCATGTGGATAAATTCCTGACTGGCTTCATAGGTCCTTGGAACCCCCTTCCTTAAGCTCTGGTTATACACAGGAGTATGTTAGACTTCAGTGTATTATAAGAAAAGAAGCAAATATAGCTTTGTGATATTTTCCAGTGTAGGGAAATTCACACGTGCAATAAGCCTTAGAGAACTGGGGGTTTGAGTAGGAGCGTAGCTAACAGAGAATACAAAGAGACAACAGAATAGTCCTGGGAAACTGGATGGACAGAAAACTGAGTGGGAGTTTCCTGTATGATTATGGTATTTAACAGGGGACAGAATTTATTGCCATCTCTTATCCTATCCAGACATCCTCCTTCATACACTATACCTCCATCAGGCAGAGTTCAGACTGCAAGATCCCTTGACTCAGATTGTTGTCTAGTAAACCACAAACTAAATTATAAGAAGCAGATACCTTTGTAATGGAATATCAATGTAATGTGCAGCTCGATTTTGTATGCAGCATTCCCCTCCTCCTCTTCCCCCACTAAAAGCAACCTATTTTTATTTTTTTTTGTCTTTTAACAAGAGAAAGGAATTAATTTACAGTTTCTGTCTTATGTTGTGCAAGAAGCAAAGGTTATAAAGATCTCTCCACTATAAAGGTATCATCTAGCCTGGCTAATGACAGCATAAATATCCATTCTATGAATGTATGACTGTACTATCAAATTTTTTAAGTTATATGAAAACTGTAACATATACTTGTTGATTGGAGTGGGTGGGATGATGGTCAGTCCTTCTTTTGGCAACAAGATGGTGAGACAGAGTGAAAGCACAGAGAGCCAAGTAAGATCAAGTATTGGTCTCAAAAAACACAGGAGCAGCTTACTTGTTCCACTGCTGTGGTTTTGTTGAACTGAAATAGTAACAAACAGAAACAACATATTGGTGTTCAGGAAAAAACTTTTAAATTTTGGGGAGCATGTAAAATTTTTTGAAGTATGTAGTTGTACTCAAGCCTGTAGCCCAAATTTTATCATTTGCTTGTGTTGAGTACTCAATAATATCTTAGAAAAGACTTTCAAAACCATATAATATTTTGCTGTTTTCCCTTTAACAAGTTACCAAGGACAACCACATGTTTATTGAAGAGTCACTGGAAAAAATTTAAAGTTCAGACACTAAAGTGTGAAATAGAAATTATAAACCTACTTTTTGTGCAATTCTCAACACAACTCCTGATGCAATTGCTACAGACATATTTATAATTACTAGGTTCTACAATCTGTTTTATTAATTTAGCACTAATAAGTTAAAAAAAAATAAGAGACTTTTTCTTTGTTAAATCTCTAGATTTAACTCTCTTTTCAGTTCATCCATCTCTGTCTCAATAGATATTTAAAGAACTCTAGGAAACCTCAAATCATTACAAAAGTTTGTAAACCTCATGAGTCACAATCTAAAGCCAACTTTGGGAGTTAGTCACCATTTCCAACATGACTCACTAAACCTATTCCTGAAGCCCAGGTAGAAACAAAATTGAACATTTGGATTTCTTCACAACAGACACAAATGTCTGTATTCAGCTTTTCAGAACAGTTGTGCATAAAGCTATTCACACCTGCAACTCCAGGAATAAGTTCATTACCTCAGCTCTGTCTAACTAACTAAATTCTCTCAGGCATGGTGTAACCATCTGGAATTATTCCTGACTTGAAAACTGCATATAGCAATTAAATTAGTATCTTTTTCTATTATTTCACCAGCTTGCAAGAGAAAACTGACAACTTTTCTTTATCAAGGGCTTGATAAGAGCTATTTCCATGTTGATGTCACAGGATTTACTGAGACAAATACTGGATTATAGTTTCAGCCATCTTTTTGTGTAGTTTTTTACTTACGTTTAATATTTCAACCAATTCCAAGGTGTTTGAAATCTTACAGGTCTGTGTGTCAACAGAAATAGATTATCTTTGTGTCACCTTTGTGACACTAGCAAAAGAAAATAGACCTTTCCCCACAGTGTTTAGCTATGGCTTGGTTTATTAATCTATAGTTTGGCAATAGATACATATTATTCACCTATAGTCAGATCTCCCAGCAATGTCTTCTGTTTGATATAATGCATTAGCACCCATGAATGAGTTTGAATTCATGGAAGGCTTAGGAAGAAGTACTCACTGAATCACGGACTCTCCTCTTAGCTCTGAAATCCCACCATTGCTGAACATCTAGGAGTTAGAAAAATTCAAAATAGGGGCATATACAGTGAAATGTTTTTTCTTTGTTAGCACCCTCTTGAAATCTTCCAGACTACTAAGGCTGAAAAAGATAAGCAGAGACCATGAAAGTTGCAGGAAATGCTTCAGAGTGGTCCTGAGCTTTTAGGGTTATACTTTTGATTTCTTTCAATTCTATAACTTCTTTTAAGTTGCATGGATCATTCTGACAAGAATTCAGGCATAATAGACAAAAACAAGAAAAAAAAAAAAAGAAAAGAAAAAACACTCCTGAAGTCTACATAACAAGGGAAAGGAGAGTGAAAAATAAACTATTTTGTCTTTTTTGTTTTTCTGCCATTTTGACCATAGGAATGACTTTGGTTACAAGGAGAGTAAGCCCTTCTGTCTTTTTCAGAAAGTTCCTGTATATTCTCATTCACTGAAATTTAATAAGCAATTCTATTCCCAGGAAGACTAGAAAAAAGAATTCTTTAAAGAGAAATTGGACTACTGCTCTGCCAAATTGCACCTCAAATTCAGGAGAAGAGGTCAAGGGGACATGGCTCTAAGAACTAACAGATCTCCCAGGAGTTGCTTTGCATATTTCTGCAGGGGGAGTAGTCTGAGAGTAAGTCACAGATACTTCTTGAAATTTTCCCCAGATCATCTGGCAGGGTTCTGCATTGGGTTTATCATTACATTTCTCAATACAGGAAAACCCTGCTGGATTATGAGATCATTATGTTATGAATCAAAAGTGCAGGATTCTCAGATGAAGAGGAAGTTATGGATTGCTCAACCATTTTTGCTCTCATTGAAAATATTTACCATCTGCGTTAGTTTATTTAGGCAGCCAGATTTGCAGTTCGTTTTGCTTGGACAGCAAAGGTTGGCAGAATTTTTATATAAAAATATTTAGTATAATATTGTGTAAAGCTGCCTTGTATAGACTGCAATCTTGTGCTAAATTGCATTTTATTTCACATATTTTATACATATAATTTTGATGTCATTAGGTTTAATTGTAAAATATATCTCAAAATACTTTATTATTTGGATTAACATTGACCTATACCTGAAATCTACATCTACAAAATATAAATTTACATTGATTCTTTGGCTCTGATCCCCAAGTCAATTTTTTTGTCTTTTTTTTTTTTTTTTTCAATATCTGTTAACACAACATGTTTCCTATTAGTTATGGCCAAGTATTTTCTCTAATACCAAATTCCACAATATTAAAAGCAACTATCAGTGAGGGTTCAATTACTTTGAAAATGAAAATAGCACTTTACACATTTGGAAGACTAAACAGAAGGAAGCATTACACTGTACCTTGTTTGCAACATAATTTTAAAGATTTTTCTGTTTTTTTCTCCAAAACGGTGAGTTCATGAAGGCTAACATGCTTTGCAAGTCTTTGGAATGTTCTCTAAAAACAGTTTTGGTGTCTTAATGAGTTCACAAGAGACCAAAGAGAAAGTGGGACATCTCATTTTAGGGCCAACAGTGATTTAGAGCACTGATTGTAAACCTGCCCAATACAAAATTATCTTTCATATAAGACTACTGTATTTTGGACTGAAATATATTTAGCGTCTTAATATTGAAGCCCTCTTCTGTCAGTGTTATATTCAGTATTACTAGTGTGTGTATTACATAAACTCAGCAACAATTCTCTAAGTCTTCCCTGAAAAGTCAGTATTCAGACACTGAGATATTTCAAGGAAGAGGTCTCCTAACCAGACTTTTCGTTTCCAGAGGTATCTCAATAACAGCAACTTCTTTAAAGATAGCTAAGAAGGCTTCACTGTATCCAAGACCTTTGCCACAAACATCAGTAGCTAGCACCAAGGAAAATTCTCCTACTGCAGGAATTTGCATACCTGTAAAAGCACAATATTTAAGGATTTCGTCCTTCCATCTGATGTATATGGCACTCTTTGAAGGGGGACAGCTGCTGCCCCAAACACTATCCAGACCCAGTCCTCCTTCATGTGTTGTTTTGGAAGCTGTGACACCCTTTGCAGCCAAGGCACTAGCAGGGCAGTGACCACGTCTGAAGGGAGCAATACCACTTAAAAGATATCAAAACTGCTCAGCACAGGCATGGGTAGAATATATTTTCCCTTAGAACATTTTCCCCTTTACTTTTCATGCAATAATAACATAACCACCTCCTCTTCTTTTGTAGCTTAATTGGGTTTTAAGATGCAATCTGAGGACAGCTACAGGTTGTGGGCTGGCTGAGTGACATTGTTCTATTGTATTCTCCTTATGAAGGAGATTTTACAAAATTTCTAGCCAATGTAATGTATTTACCAGTTGTGCTCAATTTGGATACCTGGAATGCCTCTGCTCCTGACAAGCCCGTGCTTTCCTTTCCCAAGCCAGGTGACACTGTTGGCAGAGGAAATGGAGTTGTCACAGTGATGAACAGCATCCTTTTACTTACCACAGCAGTCACGGCCAGTGCGCAGCCAGAAGCCACCAAAGGTCTTCCTCAGGAAAACGCAAACTGCTGAAGCAGACCGGCACAGTCACTGATCCCCACCTCGCTTGTAAACGGGTGTGAATTCGTGCTGTGGCTTTGGCCCGGCTGGCTGCACTTATGCTAATGGTAATTACAGAACAGTAGGCTGGTAACAGAGTGCAAAAAGACTAATCCAACAAATGGAGAGTTATAAGAATGAAATTTATAAAAACTAACATCAAGGAGGTGGCTGGAAGAAAGACTAAGAATGTAAAAGGTCTGACTTTTGGTATCTTACATCTATAAGAAAAAAGTTTCTTCTTAGGGTGGAATCACATTGCACAGATGTGAGTTAGAAGCTTTCTTCAGTCTCGCTTTGGAAGAGTTTTTGTGTTGATTATCTCTGTCTGACTCTGCTGAGTCCTGCTGCAATTTCATATTTCTTCTGAAAATAATAAATCACACTATAAGAACACTTAAAACCTTGAGGAGGAGATGAAGTTGAAATTTGATAGGTTAGAAGGTCAGGCTGACAGAGTTTGCAAGTGTCACAGCTGACCTGTTTGAAAAGCTGATTGAAAAAGATCGATTTTAAAGTGACATTTTGTGATGGGAGACAGCTCTCAAAGCCATAGTACTGGAAAGAAGACACAGATGTGAAGGGTCAGGGGTTTGATTGGGAGGCCACTGAGGAAAGTGAAATCTTGAAATCAAAATGGAGAAATGATGAGGTGAAGAGCTATGAAGAAGTGATATGCTGCAGAAGAGGAAATAAAATCATATATAAGCAGATTGCAGAGAGATTGTCTGCCTAACTGACACTTGTCTATTTATGCCTGATACATTGCACTTACAAAGGCATATATTATAGACCAGCAATAAATTCCTCACCAAATTTCAAAACAAATTCTTGTTCAAGCTACAGTATGGTTTGCATTGCTAAATTAGGTCATAAAGTCAAGACTATTAATTCTTATTTTGGTGCAATATGAGAAATATTTGCTGCAACAGTTTACCTGCGCTGAACAACCGGGGAAAATCAGGTTCAAGACAAGGGTTTTCCTGTTGTTTACATTTTTTTTATTTTAGGACTATGTTCCCTCTACTCCTGTGTTATAATTCAATCAGGCTTTGCACATTTGTTACTGATTGGGAGGTAGCAATGCCCTGGCATTTCATTGGCAGACTAGTTAGCTGGGAAGAAATAAAATTTTATTTCAGCTGAAGGCATATCTCTTCTCTGCACTCCCTCCCCTGCCCCATTTTAAATTCCTTGATGTTTATTAATGTTCTCTGCTTTGATGTAAGCTATTTGAGAATATACTAAATAATATATTGAGGTTTTTTTATATAAAGTAATTTACATTCATGATTTCCAACAGGGCTGTAATGCCACAGTATTTTTCAAAAGTACAGATACAATATTCTAAAGTATTTGCAGAGGCGATCTGAAATAGAGTAAGAGTGATGTTCCTCAGTTTCTCTACTTAATGCCAGTACTCAAAAAGGCAGGCTTTCTCAGTAAGAGGTATGACAGAAGTCCTAGGTATTTAAATATAGATTAAAAATTTCAAGGAAAACTACAATATAATAGTCAGGAGCTACTTTTTTACGAACCAAGACAAAATTTCATGTATATATCATAAGTACCAAGCAAGTAAGCAAGAAAAAATATTGCTCATACCAACACAAAAAAATGCACATGCACAATGATTCAAATAAATGCAATTCCACATCTGAAGATCCATGTCTCTTTTAATAGTTCAGTCAACATCAAGCAACAGAGATGCAATTTATGATGATTATACAGTATAGAAATGTGAACAGAATTTTCAACATGAGATATATCCATAAATGTTTGCAAAGTCCAGACCAAATACTCTGAATACTGCTCTATAGGTTTGTAAGCACTCAGTACTCCAGATCAATGAAATACATGAGATACTCTGCAGACCAATGTCCAGTTTTTCCCTTCTGTGAGATTTAATTGTCTTCCTCTGCATCTGTTATTGCATAGGGGCAGCAAAAGACAGAAGAAACAACTAATACTGTGCTGCATATGTGCTCAGACCTTTAATCTTTCTGTTCTGCTATATAACAAGTTAAATTCCCCATTAGAATGGTCAAGTTGACAATCATTAGGTGTTATACCTGCTGAAAACTTCTCAAATATTTATTATTCTAACAAATTTTGAGATACAATTTATAAATTTCTGTTCTTCCCTTACGTTAACTTCTATATTAATTTAAACTCAGAAACTAACATTTTTTCTTCCAATGGTGTTTTAAGGGTTTGAAAAATGACTTCTCTTCCTAATCACAGAACACTTTGGGTTGAAAGGGACCTTAAAGATCATCTAGTTCCAACCCCTCTGCCATCGGCAGGGACACCTTCCAGTGTTGGGGTAGGACGATAGCATGTAATGAACCAGCCACTTGATAGCCTTGTGATTAAACACGCAGCCACATACCAAAGGTCATCTCAAGGGGCAGGAAGCAGAAAGAAAATTGGCTGTTTCCAATTGGACACCGGAAGGGACACAGAAAGAAACACTGAGAAGTAAGCCGACTTTACTTACGTCTGACATGGCCAGTATGCTACCAGGAAGAGCATGTACCTATAGGGAGTGTTGTCAGTTGGGCCAATGGGAGGCCTGCTAACACGCATGTCTGCCCCACGTACGGGAGGTGTTAACCTATCAGCATGTACGTTTTAGGCACGTATTCCTAATGTATATAAGGGATAAAAGGTAAATAAACTGGGTCTTTGCTGGCTTCATATTGGAGTAGTGAAGTCCATAATTACCTACCCCGCATCCCAGTAGACCTGGTTGCTCAAAGCCCCATCTAACCTGGCCTTGAACACTGCCAGAGAGGGGGAAGCCACAACTTCTCTGTGCAGCCTATGCCAGTGTCTCACCACCTCACAGGAAAGAATTTCTACCTAATATCCAATCTAAATCTATGCTCTTTCAGATTAAAAATGTTCCCCCTCATCCTATCACTACATGCCCTTGTAAAGTCCCACTCCATCTTTTCTGTAGGCCCCCTTCTGGTACTGGAAGACTGATATGAGTTCTCCCCAGAGTATTCTGTTTTTCTGGGCTGAACAACTTTGGAGTCTCTCAAGCTGTCTTCACAGGAGAGGTGCTCCAGCCCTCTGATCATCTTCATGGCCCTCTTGTGGACTTGTTCCAACAGCTTCATGTTCTTATTTTGAGTACTGCAGTACTGAACACAGTACTCCAGGTGGGGTGTCATGAGAGCAGAGTAGAGTGGGAGAATCACCTTTCTCAACCTGCTGGTCACACTTTAGATGCAGCCCAGGATATGGTTGACTTTCCAGGCTTCAAGTGCACATTTCCGGATCATATTGATCTTATCACCAACCAGCACTCCCAAGTCTTTCTCCTCAGGGTTGTTCTAAATCCATTCTCTGCCCATCCTGTATTTGTGCATGGGATTGCTCCGACCCAGGTGCAGGACCTTATACTTGGTCTTGTTGAACTTCGCATGGTTTGCATAGGCCAAGCTTTCAAGTCTAACAGGGTCCCTCTGGATTACATCCCTTCTGGGGACTTCTGGGTTTGCCCAGCTATTTTGTTCCTGTCCCACAGTGGATACCTGAGTATCTACTTCACAGGTAGAATGTGCCAGGATTCACGCTCTTTATCTTCCACACATACAGCAACCATCTGTCAGGAATGCACAGCAGGCAATAGGAATATTGCAACCTTAATAAATAGTGTCAGAGAAAAATGTAGTATTTGTGCCCTTTCACACCTTCTCTACCTTTTCCTTTCTAGCTTCATAGCTTAAATGAGAAGTTAGGCATGTCTCCAAGCTGTAAAAGAATGCAGATTTAAATATTTCCAGTGTCATTGACTCAGCAGGGGAAGGTACCTGGAATTATTTATATAAACAAACAGAACCACTTAAATATACTTCTTCTTTAATAAATCCGGTGAGTAATGCAAACGTTGACACAGTATATGGGTCATTGTGATGTTATTTCTGTCTTTCTTCCTACATTTCTGTCCATTCTGTATTTTGTACGCCTAGCCGTGAAAAATCATTTCTAAATTTGTTTGATCTGTATTAAGACTTTGTAAGGTCATGCTTGATTTAACACAATTTATTGTGACTCTTCCAGCTGAGTTTAATCATAGCAAGATGCAGATTGCTTTCTGCTCATGGTAAAATTCAGCACAACTAGATTTGTCCCAGGCTCCACACATCTGTTTGGCTAATCTATATTCTGCAGTGTGACAAATACAAGTCATGTCAGTCATACCTTTGCTAGCTCCAGTTAATATACGTAATACACCTGAAGTGCTGCATGACAGACAAAAGTAAAAGGAGTTTTTAAAGTCCACAATGATATTGGTTCTTTAATTATTTGTATGCTAATGACTGCTAGCTTCAGAAGATTGAAAGAAGTTGAAGAGATTTATCAAGGTCCCCACAGGTTAGACACCCAATCAAAGCCTCACTCCTGTTGCTTTGTGCTGCTCTGGCAGCACTGACAGCCAGAAAAGCTATTAAGCTTGCTGGTCACGATTTGGTGGGAGATGTATTGGCCCTCGGAGCTAAAGCTTGTCTGTAACACTTTGCAAAAACACAGCACTTTGTTTAAATTTTGATACTGATTAGACTAAAATGGAAACAGCTGGGGAAAACATGCAGAGACAGGGTATTCAGATCAGGATGGGCCTTGTCCACCACTTGATCCAAATAGGCCACATTTCATTTCAGTTTTCTCTGTTGATTTGTTTCACATCTAGTAAACATCCTAATTGTAACATTCAGAACTATAGATATCTCCATGCTTCAGCTTCAGCTTCAGCTTCAGACCCAACAAAGTATTAAGAAGGGATTACTTAGCTGCGAGAAAAAAAAAAGGACAATATTTTTCAACCAAATATACAAAATTTCACAGAAAATCCAATTTATTTTTTCTTTCTTTCTTTTTTCCTTTTATATTTGCTTGCTCATTTACTTCATTATTATTCTTTACAAGATTTGGATGTTCATTTGACAAGGTCACTTTTAGCATGATGTCAATCACTGAAATTGTAACTTTTATTAAAAGCTAGAAGATTTGTGATATAGGATTCTTCTTAAGAATGATTTCAGAGTAGCATCTGTCCCATTTCTTCAATAGAAAGATAACTGCTGAAGATAACAAGCCTTTTTATATTTTGGAATGTCTGTTATTATTATTCTGTGTCACTTTCAAATATGCAGCAGTAACAGCTAAATAAAACTGAATTATTTAGTCTAATTTATGAAACCTCTGCACAATTTGTACTGTTAACGAACACTGAGGACAATTTACACATCCTTCTTGATTCCACCTACCTCTTTATTAATCCTCTTTACACTCTCAATAGGTCTTACGGGCTCGAGGGTTTGTCAGATTAAAGATTAGTGAGTGTTTTATCTACAGTTTTTCTGTCACTGAATAATTAAAAACAATATGCTCACATAAATGCAGCTTTCCATTATTCCTTCATGCACACTCATCATTCTCCTGCTTACCCCATGCAAACTGCTTCCATCAGTTTTCTATGTAAACCTGAGGGTACTAAGAAACAATTCGCTTTTTTTTCCTCTTCTATTATCATTAACCACTAATTATCTACACACTTGCTGTTACACACAGTGTCCTCTCCTCCCACATGTACACAGAGTCACATGCTAAATTTCTTGAAACATCTTGTTTGGGCATTTCAATGACAGATGCCTTTCATGTAACACCCTATGATCGGTATCTTCCTTACAGCTATAAAACCTTTGGGTTTTTTGTTTAAAACTCTTATATAGCACTTGCAGTGTACAATAGGTTCCTTTTAAGTATTACTTCTTTTAATAGAAAAGTAAATGAAGCTAAAACACCAACCTTGAAAACGTATCCACAAAAATATAAAGCCTAGTACCTCTAGTGTATGTCTGTGAACAAGTAAGGAAAGATGATGAGAGTAGTCTGTGAGCCAATTGAAAAATAATAAATAGCAAAAGAAAAATCGTTTGTTTTTTTTAATGTATATATTAGCAAAAAACAATATGGGAGTTTTCTATCCAATATTGCCTAAAGAGACTGTACCCTTTCCACAGAGTTCAAAATTGCTTCAGGTAATTCACGATCTTGCCCAAATTATTTTTTGTTGAAAAACTAAAATACTGCATTGGACGATGTTGAGACTCAAACAAGACTGTTTCTTTTTCTTAAACCAAATCTCAACAACCCCTCTGAGTTCACACAGAATTTCTTCTCAGCTGAACTGCAGGTCACTTGCAATTTGGATTGCTCATCTTCCCACTGCAGGTCTGGCCACATCCCTTGCCAGGTGGCTCCATCTTCCCTTGTGCTTGACTGATGAAATGCGTCATGGGTGATGAGTTTGGCTGAGAAGCCTAGCTCAGGGACAGCATTAAATGGTGTAGCCTTCATGGGAGAATGAAGGTTGGGCAAAACCCAATTTATTTGAAAAGAAGAGTTTAAGGATAAGTGAAGCTAAAACTATTTTTACTTATGTTTACACAGCCAACTGAACTACTAATGATCATTTCGATTCAGAAAGAACTGTAGCAAAATATTTAGCTTTCATTTGAAGCAATGAAATAAAATGTTTCAGAGAATAATTTTTGGGAAACCTCCATATTTTCCAACATTACTTAGAATGAAAACAAATGGCAAAATTTCCATGCAGTAAGAATTTATATTTTCTGTATTCCTATGTTAATTCTTCCAGATATTTCAAAAAAGTGTTCAAAATGGAAAATATAAAAAGAGATTTATATTTAAAATTATTTTGTTTATTTTTAATATATGGAAATACTTTTTTACTTCCTGAAAAAGAAATATCAAGGCATATGTATATGAAAATGCATATATATGTAAATGCAAATTTAATATAAATGTAAATGTAGAAAATGAACATGTTAGGTCTAACATACATATAACAACCAGGTGTGGGATATTCCTGTGGAAGCATTAGAACGAAGCAGAACTATGGGGGTAAAAAAGAAAGGCACCAAACCAATATAATAACCTTGAGGCAGACAGGTTCCTTTTTTAAAAAAAAATATATCCATAATATTATATTCATCATTGTATAAACATATTCACAGTATTATATTAAGGTATTGCAAATTTACTGTTAACATCGATATTAAAAGAAGAAAAAAACCTGAAGTTCAGTATTGCTTTCTCTTCAGTAATCTAACGTATGTTTCGGTTTTGCTCAAAGTCTTCTAAAAGAAAATGCCGTTATAATTAGTGGTAGTCAAACCTTATATCATCTAGGATTTTGTTCCATTTGCTAACCATCTAATCTACTGTCAGGCATGAAGAGTGATTGTGAATGGGGTAACATCAGGCTGGAGACTGGTCACTAGTGGAGTTCTGCAGGGCTCCATCCTAGGCCCAGTCCTCTTCATCATCTTCATCTATGACCTGGAAGCAGGACTTGAAGGAATTCTAAGCAAGTTTGCAGATAGTACTAAATTGGGAGGAGTTGTCAAACCCCTCAAGGACAGACAGGTCCTGCAGTGAGACCTTGACAAGCTAGAGAGATAGTCATTCACCAGTCACATAAAGTTCAACAAGAGCAAGTGTCGGATTCTGCACTTGGGATGGGTCTGTACATATCCTGTTGGTATGTACAGACTAAGGAATCAGTGGCTGGAGAGCAATGCGGCAGAGAGGGACCTGGGGATCCTGGTTGATAGCAAGCTGAATATGAGCCAACAGTGTGCCCTGGCAGCCAGGAGGACCAACTGTGTCCTGGGGTGCATCAAGCACAGCGTGGCCAGCAGGTCAAGGGAGGTGATTGTCCTGCTCTACTCCTCACTGATGTGGCCTCACCTCGAGTACTGTGTGCAGTTTTGAGCACTGCAGCTCAAGAAGGACACCAAACTACTGGAGCACATCCAGAGGAGGGCCATAAGGATGGTGAAGGGCCTAGAAGGGATGACTTATGAAGAGCAGCTGAGGTCACTTGGATTATTCAGCTTGGAGAAGGGGAGGCTGAGGGGTAACCTCATTGCAGTCTATGGCTTCCTCAC